>JWHW01042226.1:90877-121944 GCA_000931545.1 Papilio glaucus
CAACCGAGCATCATGAAATTTTGCAACCACATTGTCAGGGGTATTTATCATTTACCCCCAAAATAAAACTATTCCCGTATATAAAACGTTAATTTCCAATATCGTATGCCATGGTAATGTTTGGGTTCGATTCCCACCCAAGACAGACATTTGTATGCATGAACATGTCTGTTTGTCCTGGCTGTATTTATCTATTTAAGTATGTATTTACGAAGAAAAAGTAGTATGTGTAGTTCAGTTATCTGGTTTCCATACCACAAGCTCTGCTTAGTTTAGGATCAGATGGCCGTGTGTCCCAGGAGAAAACAAAACTTTTTTTCTCCTGGGACACACGGCCGCCTCCTGTTACTGAACTCACAGGATGTTTAAATATATGTGTATAGATAGAGCATAGAGATATCTGATTTAATTTACTAGAAAATCTCGCTAAACACACTCGAATATGTATGTTCTATTTAGGGAAAGCAAAGGGTGGTTGAGCTGTGGTCACAGACATTCGCATAACCGTGGCCTATAAAGTGTTCCTTACAGGCACATCTTTGTTCTCACGCTTGAATAAACGTAAACTGTTAACTCGAAATGCAATCCCGCCGAAACAAAATTGTATGAGGTTTTTTTCGTCCGTGTGTAACAAAATATCTCGTAGGGCGCGCACTCGGTCGCAAATCGTTTTTAGCGGTTCCTCGCCCCCACTAACCCCCTCTCTCCGCTGTTTACCTCTCTCGGATTACTCGTCTCAGTTGCGAAGTAACTCTGCACATGACAAATAAAACTAGTTTAGAATCTACTTCGTATCAATTTAGTAGCAATGTTTTGTTTGTGCTCACTTTTAAAAGGAGATTTTTAAAAGTGCTTTTTTGTCTGTTCTTTTTTTGAAACATTTTAAAATTCTGTTTGTGCCCAACAGTTAGAGATGTGTCTGATTTACGATGTGACCTATTTATCTGACCACAAAATGATTTAGTCACGCGCTGGTGTTTGATGTGATCTTAGATTTAGTCTACATATACTAGACCGCACAGCTCAAACTAATAGACCTAGAGACTTGGAATTTTGCACAGAATTATTAAGTAGGCGAGCATTAAAATCGGATTCTAAAAATGGTCTAAATTAGTGGATGATGAAATTTGTATGGAGAAACAATCCGTCCGAAGTCGGGGCTTAGTGTTAGTTTGTAATAAATAAGAGATAATGTAAAATAGAAAAAATAGTTCATCTTTTAGGTCCCATATCGGCTTGATGGATGACAGTTCACAGTACAGTTTTCGTCTAACTTTTCACATCAACTTTCTAAATTAACCTTGAGTGTTTAATAGGCGGTGATCACATATCTGGCGAGGCGCTGCTTGTTTGCCCTCGTATATCAAACTATCTATTACGCATTAATAAAGCTTTTACGTAAGGATCGTTTGCTTTATAATGTGTGTTTTTGTCGTTGAGTGTACGTGGTATTATTAAAAGCCACATTGACGTCAGAGACGTTAAACAGTTCCGATAATTTTTACTTCCTCTCTCCAACGAATCCAGACGCCTCACGAAGCTCTTCAATAACGTAAATAGAAATCATAAAGTTAATAAAACATTATTAAAAAAATTTACAACATTATTAAATAAATAAAAAATGTAGGAATAAATATTCCCTTTATTCATATGTACTTTCCACAAAATGAATGAGAAAATACGGAAACAAAAACATTCGCTAGTCTTCCATCTCTACAGGGGGAACTAATTTCGATGAAACCTCTGCCAATGTACCTTTTTCTTGGATTCTGTGAAGCGTATACGACCACCTTTTATTTCGTGAAATGAATAGTTTGCTACTAAAATGTTGACGAATGTGGGAGAGATTGCTTTTCAAAGTAAATACGGGTCCCGTAAATACGAATCTAGTTTCCATACGTTCAACGTTAAGAAAGATTAAATTATATTCGTAAATAACTATTCTAATGTCGGACAAAACATTGTCTGGATCTGGTTTTCATAAAAGGTTTTAGTTCAATTAAAACAAAATTCGGCAGAAGTTGAGACTTCAGTTTTAAATAAAATACATTCATTCATTTCTCTGCTGGGCTCTAGGCGGTGTATTTTCCAGTAATCTCTCTTCATGTTACCAGACCGTCTTATAAAACCCGATATTTCTTTTCATTGGCTCCTCTGTAGAGGCTAGAGACATACATTGTAAAACCGATGATCGATGGAGAATTTTTTTTTCGAGTGACAACTTTATTCTGAGAATATAATAAACTGCACTCCTAATCCTCTTCGCAGATCTTTACTACGCGCTGTTAAGACCTACTCTGACTATCTTATAGGTATCTAAAAGAGATTTTTGGGATTTTCTTTGGATCTTGGTTAATTACTAAAGAGCATGTATAATATTATAGTATTTACGTTATTTCTCATTCTCACCTCAGTATTATGTAGTAGGGTGAGTATGAGATAAAATAAATAAACACGCTCGTGCTCCAGAGGAGTAGGCAGAGACTAGTGATTTCCACTTGGTACGGTTCTTCCACAGCTATTTTGTTTTTTCTAGATCCGTACATTTACGCATACATTCTGGTCGGTTAGGGGTACTCTAAACATCGTCTTTAGTAAGTTTGTATTCAATATAAGTCTTTGTTAATCCGACAAAATGTTTAAGTACCTACAATCGCAACACATATGTACCGAGAAACAGTAGTATTGCGTACTGTCAGAAAGGCTAGTATAATTATTACTAACAAGGCGTATAATCTTTTGTATTAAGCCATCGGGTCAACGACCTCTCATCTATTTGGTTAGTAATGTAAAAAACCTTGCTAAATTGATTAAAGTTAACACAGTTTAGCGTGAAGTTATATTTTCTAGGTAAAGAAAATAAAAAGTTAGAGTTTTGATGAAACATTGCAACGCTGTAAACACAATGCCCGATGTTTTTGTGTCTTGACCTTCACAGGAATACCAAGAGCAATAACCCTGAGAGACATTTTAATTAGACGCGCGTTAATTGCCGGCCCGGTGTCCGCAATATCCGACGCCCGTCGGGCCCCGATAACCTGCACTTGACATTCGAAGCCTATTGCCGCATAGAGATTGCGAATTACCGCCTAACTGCCTTTTAACAGGCTCGCTCTAGTGATCATTGTTTGAAATTAAACGATCGTTCGATTCGATCTATACAATATAAGTTTGAAAAAGCTTAAGGAAAAATAAGCTTACTTGAACTTTAAAATGCCTTTTACTGAGCCACGATCATAATTTTCCTGTGTACCATAATTTAGCTGCCAAGAACAGAAAACATTACCTAGTACAAGATCGGTTTATAACGTACAACAATTAATAACGTGTAACGTACAACAAAGTTATAGACTCGAGTTTGATTGTCGTCGAATCGTTCACTTAAAACTCATCCGTAGAAACGCCAACGGCGAGATTCGTAAGGATTCGAATTAATTCGATTTAAGTATGTTGGTCTCACATTTAGCTCTGCTTAAATGATCTGACATATAATCAAGTTCCAACAGATAATGGTATAAATTTATTATGTCGTATCTTAGACCACAAGGTGTGTAATTAAACACTTAAAGCCTCACTCTAATTTCAGAAAGGTAGATCAACACATTGTATAAATGAGCCTTACGAGGATTCCTGTTACAAAGCGTGTTTCTTATAAAATTATGATTTCGTAATCCACGTAAGCGTTACCGGCGCTTTAAATATTATAACACATGCTGCGCTGGTGTGAACTCCCCTTACACGTTTGCCAGATAGCGCGTCGACGTTTATTTTGTTAAAAGGCTCAGGCCAAAAGGTACAGTAAGCAGAAGAGGTAGCTGCATCCTGTCGAGATAGTTTTTAAATCTAGACCGTAAAAAACATTACAAATATGTTTACCGTAACTAAATTTTTTATTGTCTATGTGAGTTTGTTACGCTTTAACTCCTTAACGAATCAACCGATCATCATGAAATTTTGCACACACATTGTCAGGGATACAGAAAATGACATGGGGTATATTTTATTCCGAAAATAAAACTGTTCTCTAGGTAAAAAAAATGTTTCATGTTTTAACAACCACAACTTTTTGACTCATGTTACCTGTAATTCAAAGTTTTTATAGTATTATTTTTAGTGTACGCGAAATCGTAGAAAAAATTCTAACATGGAAACGAATGTGTGCGAGAAATATTCATTCAGTTTATTATCTTTGAATGAAATTAAATAATGTGGGACCGATTTGTATATATGAATTTTAACGTTGTGTGTATTACAGTACAACATGGAAATAAGAAATGAATACACCAATATATACTATAATGGACTAGATTTGCAGATATAAAGACGGTCATCCCACATACTCAGTACAAGAGTATAAGCGTCCGTTTGTATAAGCGTTCAAACTGTGATTTACTTGTCACTGTGATGGCCGCAATGTGATAATTATGTAAAGAACATCTGCTATTCTAATTGACTAATCGAAAATTTATTATAGCTAAATTAAACTTACGTTATTACTCGAGTACTCTAAAATACACTTCTTAGCCGGTATCTTTACAGGCTCGATAAAAAGTTTTAATAGTAAAAGTTTTGACTTGATGCTTTATTTGTTTAAAAACTGTCTGTTTCGTGTTTTATTTTCCTAACAAAATAAAATAAAGCGAAGTAAAAAACACATAAATTCGGTACATCTCTTCGTTTATAACCCACTCGGGAAATTATTACAATAAATTTAAATAAAATGTCAACGGAAAACCGCGGCGAAAACTTAACGACATAGTCCGAGAGCGTCAGCAAGTCAGGAAGGAAAGGTTTCTAAAGTCTGTACGAAAAAACCCCGAAAATTTAAGCCCAACATTCTGTTTCCGCCGGCCGAGGGACCGCGGGGTAAATATTATTCGGGCTCCGTCTTTTATTCCCTTTGTTTTACACTTTATTATTTGCGGTCAGAACCCACCTTAGCCGAGGCGTGACCGCCGACGTCCGAATTAAAAGAGCCAGCCCCCGGAACGAGGCGCTACGGGCACGGGAACAGGAAATACGTACACTGTAATAATTCCCGACGAAATATTAATCTTCCACTCTTAAATACAAAGAAACAAAGACTTTTGATGTATCAGATGCGGGCCTAGCGCCGTTCTAATTGACGAATTTCGACAAATACAAAAGTTTCTGCACGCTTCGCGGAGCGAAAGTTTACGTAATTAGTAGGACCGATTCGGTCTGGGGGAAGCGAGATCCTATCCGTTTCGCCGGCGTCGTAAAGACGGAATTTTATTAGAGGGAATGCGCTGCCCGGGGGCCTTTATGAAAACTGTCCCCTTCTCACTCGGCGCGGATTCTGTAATTTGTGCTCCCCGAGTGATTCCTGAGGACAGTCCACCAGATGGCACGATATTGGACATTCGAATTTTATGCGTGAGCCCTCGCCGGCGACGTTTTATTCTGACGGATCGTAAAACGAGGAATTCGTCAACGAGGGAACAGGCTACGTGTTGGTCTGCCCAGGCCGCAGGGAACGACGGGAATGAATTCCAGATGAGGCTTTATTTATATTACGGCGGCCTCTTGTGACCTTTACCAGAGCGAGAGATGCCGAGCCTACTGTTTTGTTTTGTTTTTATTACGTCTTAAAAGTTACAACACTTAAATTACTTGCAAAAGACGAAAAGATTTATGTCTTAGACTAAAATATGCAAATGAGCAGTGTTGTTTGGATTAAACTTAAGAATTAAAATACAAAGATTAGAATTATGCATAAAATTATGTCTGACTCACCATTGACATGTTGAAATCCTTTCTATTTCAACGTAGTTTGCCAGCGTCGACGTTCTGAAACAATAAAGAAATTATCCAATTAGATATGTTAAAAATATAAGGTTATGAAGTAAAAATCATTAATATATCTTAAACTGATAAGTTTAAGGGATCCTTATGATTGCTGCGTTGACGATCACAGCAATTTATGTTTGAAGCTCAAAAGTCTAGACGATGTATACAATTGGTAAGGCCCTTTGGTGACTAGAAAATGGTGGTTTCGTCGTCGAAACCAGCTTTGTAGTCCACACCAAGGTATCGCATTACAGTAATAATATAATCAGCCTACTGTTTGGTTTCACTACGTTGTTGACATAGAGACGCTGGTATCTCCATGTTTTTGACTTGTATCACTACTACAATAGAATTTACTCCTGTCACAATCGGGACCACAGAATAAAATCGGCTAAAAGCGAATAGCGATTGTTGTCCCAGTCTACCCCAGTAAGGTAAAAGGTACATAACATTGTTCATAAGTGAATAAATAGTTTATAAATACTATAAATAATTTATATAGACTTTCACTTCATAAATATTACGGAAAGATTTCCAGACAAAGATCAAACTATATCAGATGCAATAACTTAGCGAAAGGAACGTATTTTATTAGGTCAACCCTTTCTTCCCAATCAGGGCAGGAATTTGTCAATAGGGGCGAGGCGGGGCGCGGGATCGGCTCGCTTTGTCAGAGCAATTGCCTGCGACGCCGGCACCTGAGCCTTTGTACAAATGTTACAAACACATGCCCGTAATATATTAACCCGCTCTAGACGAGAACGCGCCGCGCTCGGGGGAAACGAAAGGAAATATAATGCGGCAAAAATATGGTACGCCCTACGTGAGAATATTATGTACCTTGCAAGAAACGTGGTACCCTTTCGCAACCTAACCGCAGTTGTTAATTGAAAAGGCTGAATCAACCAAAGAAGTACACGACGTGAAATAGGGCTATACATCTGCTTTTGTGTAGAAGAAGGTGTCAAGCAGTTCACACGATATTTAGTGAGCAACACGCTATTGAGTAGCAACTGCGTTGCCTACCTTTAATAGAGGAGAATAAACAGAAATAAGGATATTTCCTTGTCCTATACAACCCCTCCCTCATCTTCTATATGTTGTTTTTATAACAAATGGATGGGAAGGGGAAGAGGAGTAGAGTTAGGTCTTCAGAACCTCACTCATCAGACGAAACACAGAAAATTTCTACTTCATACCAGTCTTGAGTGAGGTCGTGATATTTCACCGGTCGAGCCAGCCTATTCGCGCAACATAAATACATTTGGTGCAACACAAAGGTGCCTCAGGCGTCAGGCTCCATTCCTTGCCTCTTTCATTTTCATCATCCGATCCCCTCATCTCTTCTACAAAAGACTGTTACTATTGTCGTTGTTACAGTGAACAAATACTTACCTTCTATAGCAATTAGGTAATAATTTAATGCGTGTTGGTTTAAAACTATTTTTTTAGCCCTTCTTCCTATTAGTTATTTAAAAACATACAAAAAAGGGTATATTCTGGAACGCGTACCGCAATAAATAAATGCCGTCCGTCCATGAGAGCTGGCGGACGCGGTGCCATAATTCATGGTCCCCCGCGTCGCAGGACGCCACCCGGTCTTTTTATACCTTTTGCGATGCCGTGTGGACACCCGAGTGTGAGCCGTGGTTCGCGGTTTCGGACGATTTTAATATTAAATTCTATTTGCGCCAGAACTGTGGTACGAATTTTGGAATGATATTCGCCTTTGTTGTTAGTTTGTTGCTCAAATATGCTGTACGTTTTCTCTTCTATCTAATATATTTAACCGAGCAATTCTTGTATATATATATTTATCCCGCAAACAAATAGCCGTCTCCTGAAGTCGAAAGTGTAGTATTTACATACTAGTAAAAATCTTTGGCTATATTCAAAAACATATATGTTTTAAAATAATATTTAAATCCATTCCATATTATCATAGATGAAGTCTATTGTTATTATAAACCTACGCTCAGTTGTTATTTCGTAAAAATATAGTATAATATCTAGTCTGTAGCCTTAATATATATTAAATTTACATATCACGATATTGGGTATACTATGTGGAATTTGGTCCAACTTGAAAGATAGGGTAGGTTTTTGTCTTGATTAAGGACCTCAATATTTTTTATTGCAAATTAAAGGTTATAATTATTTGTTCCATACGTTTCTAAAAGATGGCGGTGTTAGTGAGTTTATTATCACAACCCACGTCACACGTTACGCAAGTTTAGCCCAGAAATAATTGGTGTGAAGCCATGACGGGTCGCCAATAGAGACATAGAATACAAATCTAGTCATCCATCCATCCATATTAGTTGGACGAAGAGAAAAGTTTTACGTGGGAGAGAGACATTCTATGTTTCAGGTTAAGCATTTCATGGTACGACGAGTACATCGCTCAAGAATGCCAAACACCTCTATATGATACAGCGAGAGCAACGTCGGCGCTGAGTAAATTATTCCTTCAGCACGTTCGCCAGGTATTAGCGTAACTGACAGCGCTTGTTAGTATTATTAGCGGAACACCGGGTATTTGCATGACAAAGGCTTCAACGGACAGGTTCACTTGAGTGTAAGTTTTCAGAAAGTATCGTGCATTAACTCGTAGTGAGCTTCGAGTAATTTAGACGGGAGTGTGAAGGTTAGTTAAACTACCGAATTAGTTAAACTTAGTCTTCTCAGGAATATATATCTACGTAAATTATAATATTTATCTTTGTCACGAACGTAAATAAAGGAAGCAACACATTTCACAATCACATAATTAAAAAAGGGAGAGTAACGAAACAAATTTATGTTGCAAAAAAAGGGAGAGTAACGAAACAAATTTATGTTGCAAAAACACTACGTTTTATAAAAAAACCGACTTCAAAAACTAAAAAGTACAAAATAACTTAATAAAGATTTAATTGAATGCACCTCTTATACAATCCTAATACTTTTAATATTCATTAAATACTATTATTTGTATGTGCTACCTATTAATAGGTTTGAAGTCGATGCCAAGCCCTAAACAGAATACCCGAGGAGCTTGTATGCGTAGATGTATGGATGTAGAAGAAGTGAGAGAGGTGTGCCCGGATCGCGCCAATTAGAAATCCATAATCTGCCTACCCCTCTGAATTACGGGCGTGAGCGTATATTTATTGTAATTTAAAAAAAAAACTTATAACAATAAAAACCCTAAATGTATTTTTTAATAATAACAATGATACGATGAGTACAAATAAAGGATGTCAAGCGTTTTGTATACAACTAAAATAATTTCCAACAGAGCAGCGTCACTATAACCGGCGTATAACGGCAGTCACAATGAAAATTGTTTTTTAGCTGACCCAAAATTGTTGCTCTATGAACATTTAAAGCAATTTGTCGAGTCGAATTTTAGTTTATCGAGAACTGTTTCAATAGACCTGGACAACACACTAACAAATTGATCGAATATTCCGATTGATGTGCTTATGACTGACATGTTTTTACTATTTTATAAATGTGTGTAAATGTATAATGTTGGAAAGAATATGATACCAATGACGAAGTGGTGGGAGATGGTATTTAAATAAAAGAAATTAAACCGTTTAAATTTTTCAAATGTTTTCTTTGATATAATAAACGAATATCTTAATAGGTCTGTAGCAAAAGGTAGTCCACCGAGTGTCGTTCGGAATTTCGATTCCAGAACAGAGTAATTATCATTCATGACCAATAGCTTTCAAAAATCAACTTCATAAAAAGGCAATTTGCAATTGGCAAATTTTTATTTAAGAGGTCACCAAAACGTGACTTCTTAAACAAAAAATTCCCTGATGTTTTCATTGTTATTCTATATTACTTTATAAATTAAAAGACTGGACCTAAAAGTCTTAAGACTTTTAATAGAAATCACCTACATTTAAATGTAAAAATTGATAGATTAGAACCTCCATTCCTTTAATGCACTTAGGAGCATTAAGGCAGAGGTCGTTATTTAATGTCAATCCAATAACATGTAAAAGACATCTTCGTATTCATGGAGGTGGCCGAGCTTTAGCAAGCTCTTACGTGATTGGTTCAGCCCTTTTCCCTTCCGCTTTATGCATCAACCGCTTCACGCACCCTCGTCAGGAGCCAGTGAGAAGATCTTGACCCTCTTTAGCCAAATGTCGATTTTAGATATAAATATATCAGATATTAACATATTATGATACGATTTCCTTATATTGGATTTGTTGCTGCTATATGTACAGTTACACTACAGTCATCAACTTCCTGTCGTTTTCCCACTCATGTGGGATCGGCACAGTGTGAACTTAGTGCATACTGTATAGTTTTGGCTTCAGGTTTTAAGGCCAGCCGCCTGCCTGACGCCAACCCTCTGCAGGAACACAGTTACACTAAAGTCAGCAAGCATTACTGCTTTTCGGTATAGAGGTCTCTGGAGTTGGTACAATCAATGAGCGCTATCGTACAGAAACATAAAAATATCATACAAAAGTAAAAAATTGTAGTAACACAAAATAGACACAGTAATTGCATTTGCTATTAAGTCATGTTAGTCAAGAAGAAGAAAATAAGTAATTGCTTCAAGATTATTATCAATCAACAAATTATTTACAAGTAATCTAAAATTAACTCGAGAGAACAATGAATAAATACATTAAAACAGTTATCTACTATTTAATATATAAGCTTTGCTTTTGTTCGTTTTGTTATTTCAACTCGACATTCGTCGGTGCGTCGCTGACAAGTAACAAAAGCTTTGTCCCTAAAAATAAACACGCTCCACTTATTCATTGCCTTGGCCTTCACTATTTCCAAGCTAATTACCTTTGACGTAGCGAAGTCTAATGTATCTCGGAGCAGACCTTTAATGCTTTCATACGCGACTGATTTATATTTGTCTATGTCACCGCAAACAAATACATCTTCAGCCGAGTGAAAAATGATCCACCGCAGAGACAATGCCGCTAAAATTGTTTCTCGTCCAACACAGGACAGGGGACCCTTGTGACAATAAACAGAAATGCTAGGAAACGTTAATGGTAATACAAGAAATGAAGTTGTTTGTAACGGGAATTTTTCTCACAGTAAATAAGAAATTGTTATCAAAGTTAATTAGGTCAGTACTTAAATAAAACAATTTGAACTAAAGAAACGCTATCAGTTAGTAAAAAACCGGTTAATATATTTAAGAGTTTCTAAAACACGAGTGAAATATCTGAATAAAATAGTGTAAGAAGACAAACTAGAAGCGGAACACGGTGCGACTACGCCGGACCGAGAACATATTTTAAACGGGAAACATTCCATCTTTCCATTTCCGACCAACCTTGGGAAATTCTGTAAATTGCCGAGATATTCAGAAATAACGACGCTAGCTGCGAGACAAAGGAGTGGGCTAAGCGAAGTAGGTAAGCCATAATCTATTAAGTAATAATAGGGGAATAGCAGGGAACCGCGCGGGGTGCAGCCTAGCTCGCGACTAATTGGCGGCGAACAAAGGAGCTCACACAAAGCTGGATGCGACCCGTCTAATGGAGTCGAAGACATCTTCATACGAAACGGTTTATATCAGATCCGGGCCGTTCCTTGCTAAGGATAATAGTAAATCAGAAGCGTTCGTTCGCTCGCTTAACTCGACCTCGATGTACTATAAAGATATCGGTAGTGTTAAATGTGCAACATTCTATTATATTACGCTTTGTATAATTTATATGAATTGAATTTCTTTAAAGTAAAGAACCACTCGTAAATTATTGTTTAATAAGAATTAGGTTACCAATTACTAAGAATATGAATGTTAGTAGCGTCAGGCGAAATTTGTATTGACATTTTTATCTTTTACATTTTTTAACGTAAAATGTTGTAATTTAAATCACATATCGTTACAACAAATTGTTTAATTTTATCCAGTTAAGAATTCAAAAGCAATTCAATTAGATTTCCGGGTTTTCTATGTTCATTTCTGTGGTCATATACGTTTGTTTTTGAGCCTGGTAGTTTACCAGTGTCCAGCAATGGGTCCTCTTTGTCATTGATAGGATAGTGTTCGATAGATTTCGATGGGGAAGATTGATTGATTTGTTCTGAACCAAAAAAATTCTTATTAACTTTAAAGAAATATATTAGTTGTTTTCTGTATTGAGTCTAAAGCTATGTTCTCGAAGCGATATGCCAGTCTCATTTGACATAAATAGATATTATTAAAAAAGAGAACTATGAATCATTACAGAATAATCTAATTTCGAAATAAATCAATGAAATGCTTTTAGCATATCGGCAAAGCAGACTTGAAGATTACGCGTGTGTCGGAGCGGTATGCCGGTAGTATAGGGAACAGTGGATTTGAAATCGCACTATAAATACACGATACTAATGCAAGTGACTCAGAAATATGGCTGCGCACGCCGCAGCTTTCCGACTACAACTCTACATCACAACTAACCTACAATAACTGTAGATAGTTCAATTCTTTGTCAGTATTTTTCAGTCAGTGTTTTTTTTTTAAATGTGATAAAATATTAAAATAATAAAAGTACTCACGCCCGTAGCCTAAATATGTGAAGGTAGATTTGACGAATTCCATTTATCCTGTACTTTTAAATAATTTTTCAATTACAAAGCAATAGTACGCTACTAACGTTACCACGATTTTGAAGTGTGTCTGGCATGTTTATGGACATGCGAACAGGAGGCTTTAAAACTATCGTACCCAGAAGAACAACATCCCTGATGCACCGCCTGAGTACTTGTGACCTTGAGCTCATCGTTCTGGCGGCACTGGGTAGCTGCGTGTAAAATAAATATAATTTTTATTTATATTTATTTTACATGTATATTTACTAATTTTGTATATCTAGGTTTCTCTTTATATAAATTTGTATGTATATCATAGTCTGATAATAAAAGACTTATTAGTATATCAAACTGATAAGTCGTGATTAAATAAAAAACAACATATAAATGGATCTATTAGGAATATACAATTAGATTTAATGACTTTGAATTAATAGAACTCGAAAACTAGAAAATTATAAATAAGATTACACATTAGCCATTTACACTCTTTCTTTCTCTTTTTCGACAATTATTTTTATTGAAATGTCCAGATTTACCGGTGATCTACCGTATATCTGTCGCCATATTTAAAAAATTATACAATACATAAAAGTATGTGACTAAAATAAAGTTCCCAAAAGTACACACTGTTCACCGAAATAAACAGAAAATATTTACTGTGAACATAGAGAAATGTAAGGTAAAGCACTTGATTTGTATAGACAATACCTAGAGTCAACTCATGTATATCTTGACACTATAACATTTCACTAGACGTACTAAGAAAGCCTTTCCACATATATGCTTCTTCATTACAAAGGTATCTCCTCAAATACCGGAATGCAAGTGCAGACCGCAGGTGTTCTCTGTGGGAGTGCCCATTCCATCGGCACATTCAAATATGTCCGTAGCTTTACTGCACGGGGATTCAAAGCGCATTCCGCTTGTGTTTTTACTGTACCGTTAGGAACATTGAACATTGTTGAATAGTGTCGACGTTCGTTTGGAAATATAGGAAAGGTAAAATCTAGTAGTTTATAGTAGAAGTAGTAATGGTAGACGACATAATACATACAGAGTAACTAAAGGTTACTTACAACTTAAGCTGGAACATAATTTGATCAAAATTTTGAAATAATTGGTTGCAATAATAGTTTACAGTATTATTAGTCCTTCCAATACTACCAAATAGTACCAAATACCATCTGAAATATTGCCTGAGGGCTTCAGTTAGAAAGACGGGACTTGGTTAAATTTGAACTTACCATTATAAAAACCGCAAACTAGATTCGTCGTGTTGTTAATAATGAACCTTTTAACTTGCCAAGAAAGAAACTCTGTATTAATTGTCAACGTGTATGGTGCCATCGCAGTCCAATATGGTGATAAATCCGAAGACAGAAACAAAAGTAAATTTACTATCCAATTGGTTTGAAGTGAAGCAGGAGTGATCTGGTGAAGAATAGGGGGCTCGGCTAGAGGCGGGCTTACACCGCGTGATGCGTAACAACTTCATTTGCTCATATGTATGCCGGAGCCGTCTCGAGCAGGACATAAAACGTCCGTGTTCGCGGCAATCCACTCGCCGTCGGCAGCTTGCCAAACGTGGAATTGTCGTGGGCCCATTAAAATGTTGCCGTTCGTTTTCCGTACTCTCTATTGTTGTTTAGTGTGCATGCAGCTTTATTTTCGTGATTAGTCTGACTATCTTACGATGAAGTGCCAAAAATTTTTTGTTTGTTCAAATTTGAACTAAGATATGATTGGATTTTATAGCAGATTTCTTTTTTCGTATTTAAATCACTCATGGAAAGGGATTTATTTCAGCATGTTATGTCGGTCTCATTTATGAAATATTTTGTATAAATAAAACTCCTGAATGACTACAAATAGTACTACAAATGTATTTGAAAAGAATCAATACGAAATACATTAGATTCGCTTTATTCGGTGCCCCTAATAACCCCTATTTTCCTGTGTAAAGTGTGGCTACCCATTTAATATTTTTTCGGTTGTGGATGTTTAGGAGTAGCGAACGTCACTGAAACGGGCAAACGCTTATAAGATTGTATTCCAATCTACCCCTATTCTAATAGTAGGATGGACAGGAAAAGGCATTATCTTCTTTCCTGTTTGTCCCCTCCTCTGTCTCATTAAAGGTAGGCAACGCAACTGCGACACATTTGCGTGTTGCGTATGTCTATGGATAGCGGTCACAACATCAGATGAACCCTTATTCGTTTGCCACCTACTTCCACTTTCTAAAAAGATAATTTGCTTGTATTTTATTCTCTAATCAAAGATATTCTTTTAGGGGATGGACCAAGGGAAGTTATATTATCAATAACTTATTATATATTCATTATGAACGCGTCATGTCCTTCACTGTTGAAATATTAATAAAATTATTGTTCAATGACGTCGTACAATGTCCCTTGTGATTTAGTTTGAAATTAGTTATGTATAGCCATATATACAGCAGTCTCGGAAGGTTTATCGAAATAAGATGCGCAGGTTGTGTTACAAGAAATATGTACATTTTAAAGTCAAGTGCATCCTCAAATCTAGCGAGAAATATTTCACTTCGTCGCATTTTAGATGTTATCTACGTTTCAAATTATTCCCTTCGGATTCATTTTTACAAAATTCAGTAACATGTTATTTTTATATGATAAATATTTATAAACATAATCGTCATTATGAAATTAGAATAACTAACTAAATTACAATTTGCTTACACTCGTAAACGAAAATAATCTAAGTAAAGTTTAAAATTATTTAGATTCGATTTTTTACTAATTAAAATTTTAGTATAAAAGATCCATAAGTGGGGAACCTGAAATACATCCAGGCGAAGCAAATTTTGACATTATCATGTTCAAAGATATATTTATAATCAGCCAGCAACATAGTATTATAAAATTTAGGAGTTTCAAAAATATTTACCCCAGCATGATACCGTAACGAAGTGTTCAGTCAATTTTGAACTACAACTATGGATGGTAAACATAAATATAGATTAAGAACAAATCCATATTAAATAAACCGAAAGAGTTTGTTTGAACGCGCTAAGCTTAGAGACTTGAATAATTCCTTTAGCATTCGACATCCCAAAAACTGATTAAGCACTGTAATATCACGCTATGAAACTTAGGAGGTGACAATAAACGACACTGCGAGTAAAACCCCGCGGTTACATGTAATAATAAAGTCCAACAAAACAAGGTGAAATTCAATTAGAAAGATTACAGTAGAATGTGAATAAAAAAGCTAATTTTCTTTTAATATTCATCAGGTGTTGTCTGGAAGAAACTTCAATTCGTCCGGTGCATACTATGAATACATTGCGCTTTAGTTGGCGCTTGTAATTACTAATGGGATGGCTGCGATGCTCGGATTGTATTAGCGGAGTGCTAGTTATATTATTACAGAGAACCTGCATTTTGCATTTGCCTGAAATTGAACTTAAAAAGTATCTCCTCAACTAATTTCGTTGATAACACAAAGGTATTTTAAAGTCATTTAGACTTATATTTTAATTTATATTTTAAGATAATAAATTTAAAGTTTTGGACCGTAATAAATATTTTAATGTATCTTAACAAAAATCACCGATATATGTGCCGATCAATAGTAAGAGTTTTTAAAGATTAAATATATTATAAAAGACAAATTTACATACATTAATATTGGCATTTAAATTGTTTATTTTTTTAAATAATTTACTAATATTTCTTTTAACTATTCCAAGTAAGCATCTGTGCTAGGCTATGGTTCACGGAAATAGTGAAATGTCGGATTCGAACCTCACGACCTCTTTATCGGCAGTCCGTGCCCTTAACCCTTAGGCTATTGGCGCTTCTACTCGTGGTTTCAGTATCTATTTTATAACTCAAAGGTTCTGGGCTTCCCAATTAGCTGAAGGAAATTGTTAATTATTTTTAGGTCTTACAAATGTTTCTTTGCAGGTCTGCTCAGTTTCTTATAAATTGCAATAAGTTCAAGCCTCTCATATTTAAGACTTTACAAGTTCAGTGAAAAGCGTATATCGATTTTTAGCTCTGTCTAATCCGACTACGTTAAAAGATGTTACACATTATTACTGAAATTTATACATTGAATAAACATTTACAACTGTATTCAGAAAAACTCGATCCTCTCGAATTGAAATACCGTATTCCAATAGAAAATGTTTCCCCGAAGAGAATAAATCGTAATATGGTATAATGAATCGTTACCAGCCGTCCCTTGCAATTTGAACGCTTAGTTGAATAAGGACTAGTATTCGATCTGAATTCACGTAACTGATGGCTCAGGCGATGAACAATGTGAGACGTCTTTAGCGTCTCGGGCGATTTCTTTTAATAAAACTTGATTATTTCATCGCGTCCGCTGCGAGACCGGATATTAAAGCATCTATCGGGCTGTAAATTAAAAATTCCGGAAACGGGTGTTATTCTTTTGTATTTATCGCATTAGGCCGCCTTTTAGGGGAGTTCCCGAACGTCCGGCGCAATTTGTTCATTAGCGAGAGCTGAAAGCATTCAAAGGAATTAATTGCATTTTGAATGGTCAATGATTTTTCGACCATTCATAATATTAATAAAACATTTCTATGTATAATGGTGGATATTAATTAATTATATCAATATGTAATGGAGTAATAAAGCGATACATTACATATTTTAATTATAACATTGAATGTATGTTAGTTGAAAAACATCCAAGCAATCTTTTAGGGTTTCAGTATCAATGAAACAATCATTTCCAGTTCAACGCTAAGATTTTTTTTTACTGACTTGTCACTGTTAGCCTAGAGGAGGCCTTTTACAGATTCACCGGGTTTGAGGAGGGAGAGCGCAGAAGGCGCCTAGCCTAATCCTCTTTGCAGTAACTAAGCTCGAGGGCTCCTTCGGGAGCCTCGGCTCGGGCCGTTACTTTAGAGTTACAATCGGATTGGGGATAATTTTAATAAATCTCCGATCGTTATATCGTAACACTTGAGCATCTTAAAATGCGTGTAGAGACATCTAGCGGTGGCGCGTGAAACGTATAAATATACTGGACATTAGTATTTGAAATAAAGTATACGATAGAACCGTATTTATCAGTGTTTTAAAAATATTACTTAAACGTTTTTTGCCTGTACATATCTTATATTTAATATTAGTTTCAGTTTTAATTAAGTGTTTCAAAATTGATATTTCATTTTTATAATCCGCTACAATGATATAAAACAATTTGCGAGCTTGCAACGCCGCGAGCGAGAGCACAGCGAATGCCACATTATGGCTGGGAATTTTAGACGGCACTTGAAATGGTCGGGGCGCGGCGGTCGCGGCGGCACGAACTATGAAATTTTATGCATTACCCATCTCCCGCTGCCGGCTGTCTGATGCAGGCAGGGGACTACAGGGCTGCCAACTTTTAAGTAAAATAACATCATAAAATTTAATATTTATAAAAAAAACTCTTGGTCATGTGTCGGGGATGAATAGAAAGTATGTAATCATATTTGAAACGTTTAAAAATACTTTTTTTTTTATTATTAAAAAGAAGTAAACGAGCAAGACCATCAAAATCACAACATTCACAAGACTCAAGGTCATTTCCATTGGAACTCAAGGTCATTTCCGTTGTGACTCAAAGTCGTTTTAATTTTGGTAAGGGACGGGAAGGCAAGTAGTATTACTTGAAACTTAATATAAGATGGTAAGGGTAAATTATGATGATATAGTAGACAACAGTTTGTGCAACAGAAACATGTGAGTGTTTCACAAAGATCTTTAGTAATTTCAAGAGTACTGTTGTTTATATTAAAGGCTCTCTTTATTTTGCAAATTGAACAACCCTATGCGAGGCAGGCATGTCAAAATAGCGTTTGCATTCGGAGACAAGCGGTTTCGACAAGCAACGGCGGAATGGTGTTATATTTGGGCCCGTTTCGATGACAGCCAAAGTCGAATGGCTCTGCCGGGGCGGGGGATATTTAACCTTACGATGGCCTGTGGACGCTTTTCTCGTTTTGTCATCTATTTGGATCTGCGAAAATGAGAAAGGCTTTTGTGTATTTATTTTTCAACAAAAGCAAATTTCGCTTTGCCTACAAAATCTATTAGTAATTTAATTAAATATATACTTTTTTATATTTTTTTATGGAATAAATTGGCAAACGATTTGGGTTCAACTGAATTTAAGTGACCAGCTAACCATAGACATCTGCAACAAGCAAAGGAGTTGAAGATGCGTTGCCTGTTGTTATTTTGGGCGGAGGAGGGAATACGGATAGATAGGAAAAAGATATTTCCTTTTCCGGGGATACATAAGAATCCTCCTTGTGTATCCCCAGTATCTTTATCCTCCAGTTCAATCCTCTTCCCCTTCTCATTTTTTACTGTGAAAACCTGGCAGAGCGTTCGTTTACTCATGTGTTTACGGGATGTTGATGGGAAGCGGTAAACTCATCGTCCATTATTTGATACAGGATCTCAGGGTAGGGGGTTCGAACCCTCGTTTGCGCCAATTGTCCAAATCGTTGCAAAGGTGTACAGCGACAGTTGCTTTCGTCACATTTAGGTGTTCGGAGAAAAATAGGCAGCGATTGGTATCACTGCTTACTCTATTATTGCATAAGACAATTAAAAGAGAATTAACAAAGCAAGTTTATTTACTTGTAATAAAATCTTAGCTAGATTGTCAACTTTAACTTTGTTATAACATTTAGGAATAAGAACATAAAATGTACATAAATATCTATAGAATGTAGTCTTCGTTACCTAATTCTAGTTTATTGCTTCAAGCACATTGTTATGCGCGCGACATATATTATATTGTAGCATAATAAAACGTTATAGAAATGTAACAGTTACAAATTGCTCAGACACAATACATTCGAGGCTGTTATTTTCCTATGACAGTTTAAATAATAACATATAGCATTTACGACGCTGTGACTATCAATGAAGCTATAATAATGTTTCTATAGTATATCTCAAAACGTAGATTTCACAAGCGCTTCTGATAAGTTTATTTTGAATAAAGAGGGGTCTAAAGTTTGATGTGTCTAGACATCTTAATGGATCGCTTTACTGTATCACTTACTTATGTAATTAGGTGTGTGATTGAAATAGTTTAATAAAAAATAATCTAAGAAATGTACTTATGATTGCGATTTACTATTAGATGAAAATCTGATAAACTTGATTTGAATGTATTAATGAAATAAGGTAACGTGTAATAAAAACTGTCTTTAAATATTTTTTGATCCATCATATAATTATAAACACTGCATTTGTTACTTCTGAACGAAAATTCGCATAATGTTGTATAAAAAGTATTAGTATTACATATAAAATAATGAGGTACAAAGTATTATTTCCCTACCGTTAAGAAGTTATAAACCAAATTGCATTTTAATTGCGTACTGCGAAGACAAATCATAATAACATGTAATGCTTTTAAAATCAAACGTTCAAAGCCTTCTTTCCCCATCTTAAGCTCTCCTCTCAATTATTAATTCCATAACAAAATTTGACGGCATTATGGTGATGTAATAAAATAGACGGGGTAAGGGTGAGTCGATCTGCCCGCCTCCACTTCGATATTGTGTCGCGTCGCTTGAAAAATGTTATTTTATTAAAAATCGTCGTAGCAGGTGAAAGTCCGTGGGGCCTCAAGTCTCCGCCGAGGATTCGTAATAACTGAACACTCTTCAATGGATTGTATAGAGGTTTTTTCTCACCGCAGTCATTATATTCGTGCCGTCCTCTTTATTGATCAATTCAGTCGCTCGAATGAAATTATTTTCGCAATGTATTCACGGAGTTGTGTCGCGATTGTTAAGCGCCGCTTCATTGTGGGCGAATAATATCAATATTTTTATTTTATAATGGCCCCTTTTGACGTAAAGCGTTTTATCACCCTTGCGAGAGCTGATGCTAATGCTTTCAAAGACGATTTCACAGGAGTTTCTTTATTCTTCAACGAATGCCGCGTTAATGTTTTTACGGTTGCCACGAGACGTCGTGAATCGAAAAGATTTTATAGAGAGCTGTCAATCATTGAAATCCAATCTTTGGTAAAAAAAATATTTTTAAACCTTACCCTTATGCGTCTGCCCTTCTTAAATTATTAAAAATATTATCTTAACGATAACCATTCATTTTTTTTTTGTAATGAATGTATTAGCGCTTGACCACGATTCCACCTAATGTTAAGGTGATGTGGTCGAGGGAAAGTACGCACTACAATCTTCCTCGAAAGGTCCGTCCGTCTTTCGTCATAATTGGTAACACTGACGCTGGCAACTTTTTCCTTAATCCTTTGCAGTACGCATCATGAACGAAGTGTCAAATCGCTTCGTCCGTACGCTCGGTATATCCACTATACTAAACGACTGATGGTAGATTGGAGATAGGGTAATTCATTCGTGTAATTCCTGTCCACACTCCCTAAAATTAAATGAAAAGGTTAAGCTGTGAATTAACTAGCAAATTGTTCAGTTCAGTGAAGATGTAAATCCCAATAATAGAATCTTTTAGTCGATAATGGGGTAAACAGTTATCCGTTATATTAGATTAAAGAGTGAATATTCCTGAGTTAATATTATTGACTTATGCATTAAGACATTGAATATCAGAAATCTCAAATATCTTTAATTATAATAAAAATGAACAACGAGTAAGGAAATGTATGGAACATTTCCTTACTACACCAGCGTAGCGTAATAATTCGTGGCCAACGTACAAACTACACACAAAACGCACAGTTTACGGGCCTGCCAGCCAACAGCTTAATACACGGTGAATTGTATCTAATGTTGCACGCATTGTGGGAAGGGAGACTGGATTCACACGTTTATACGGCCCGCAATTCACACCTGTGCCGTAGAGCTCCACGCGACGTGACGTATACTGGGGTCGACATTTTGCCACGTACTAACTACCTTCGAAGGTCTGAGACAGTCGTAGATCGGCTTAAAGTTACTATTGTGTGTTACGACACACAAACATATTGTATCGTTTTAACTGTAATTAAAGTCTTGCAACTCGACTAATGTAGCTGGGTGCCATCTTGTAAACGTTTTAACGTACTCATATAAATGTATCATGAATTTATGATAAATTATGTGTTAATGGTAGAAATCAGTTGTGAGTCACGTTTTCAATGTGTTGAAATAGGATTTCAAAGGAGAGCTTTGGTCTTTCAGTATTTTTTATTTATTACGACACTTAAAGGTTAAGCGATTGAGTTAAATTGACATATCATTGGATTGATTGCGATTGTATTCTAACTATAAATAGTATGATTTTATAATTAATTATATTGATGTAATTAAATTTTACAACAGTAAATAGTGTTTAAGTATATAGTTCAAAATAGATTAGTAAAGAAACTTATGTAAAGAGAGATTCCAATAAAAACTGCCAAATACATTAAACACAAAGCTACTATTTTATGAATAATTGCAACAATTTGGAAATACTGATATCTAATCTCACTTTTAGTGGCTGAATCCGATTTGCGGAATAAAATATGACGACAAAACCTGCTGCGCAGTAACATTCTAGTCGATATCGATAACTCACGCTGCACGTCACTATAAATCAACTAGACCTTCACAGATAGTGATGCCCACGTCCACTAACAAGATACTCGATAAATATTCTAATCTTGCACGGTTCGTTTGCAATCCATAAAGTGAAAGGTAGGGTCCGGTGAGCGTTTTTTTAGATACGGTAATATATTCTATCTAAGTAGATAAATTGTTGTTGATTTAATTTAGAAGGTTTATTTAAAATAGCGAATACTTGTTACAACTTCATTTATTGAGTTTATGCAACATAATTTCACTTTCAATGTCAGTTGTTTTGTTAGTATTCAAGGTCACTGAATGGATTTTGAAAAAAAACAATTCATCGAAATAAGTACCGTTCATTAATATACATCTTAATGATTAGAAGGATGTTGTGACTAGAATTGAGAAAGGTATGCTTCAGTGGCTCAGGCATGTTGAAAGAATGAATGAAAAGAGAATAACGAAACAAATTTATGTTGCAAAAGTGAGTGGCAGTGTTGGTAGGGGACGCACAAGGAGAACTTATATCGATCAGATTAGTGGCTTACTAAAAAAGGGCGATATAAGGAGCACCCATAACCGAAGATCATGTAGGCGTAGATGTATGAATGTAAAAGAAGCGACAGAGGTGTGCCAGGATCGTGCCAAATGGAAATCCATGGTCTCTGCCTACCCATCTGGGTTACGGGCGTAAGCGCATATTTATTCTTAATGGTTGCCATTAGAAGTGTGCTACAGCAATACATCTTATCTAAATAACCGGGACGTGATCAATATAACGTATTACCGAAAGTCAACATGATGTAAATATTTACCCTGGCCAATAACAGAGTCGAATAAAGTTGAAACATAAAATACAGAAAAGATAGACATGATGTTGCATGCATTCGAGAAGGGAAGTGACGAAGTTCGGCAATAAACGGAAAGCACCGACATAAATATGAAGCAACGGTTATAAAATAAAATACTCCGCCGCACAGCCAGTCTCGAAAGTGAATGTCTGTTTATGATAATGTTTTCTTCGGCGACGGTACAGAAACGACGGTATATATTTTAATGGAGCATTGTAAAATATAGAAATATGGACATTTTCGATATTTCCTCTCTATATGCTGATTTTTCATTTGTTATTCGATCGTGTCTGTGTGCGGTTAGGACGCTGCATGTTTCGGATACACCGCTCGGAGCCGTAGTACAGCCGTTGTGTTGCCGTGTCGGCCGTCAAAAGTATCTTCGTGTCATTCAAGATACATGTAAGACAAAATGTAAGCAGTGGTGGCTGCTGCTGCGATAGAATGACAACAAGTTTTAAAACATTTGTTATCATTAAGAAGTTGCACAAAATCATTGATAGTTTTTAAGTTTATGCCTTTTATCTTTGCTGTTTTTTCTTCTTTTAATTCTATGGTTTAGTTAGTTATCATCAATCTCCATTTTGTTTAATAGTAATCTGCAAACATGAATAATAATTCATAGTTGCGGTTTGCAATGAGTTTGGAGAATACTCCAATATGATAAAAAAATATGATGCGTCTTGAAATGGAATTGTAACCACGAATTACCCTACATTTTAAGCATCTAAATAAATAAATTAGTAAACACTCCACAAATATAGAAACATTACAAATGAAAATTCCAAACAAATATTTTTGACGTTTGTTGTAGTTAGGGAATTATTTTAGGTTTATTTTAAACTAAAACTTAGTAAACTCAGAAGGTTTTATTCAAAAACAAACTTGGGCATATTTGCGGCTATGTCTCGATATCATGGATCGACCTGGTCACACTATTTTTAAATACACAGGTTAATGTAATTAATAGTACTTTTAAAGACCACTTACTAGCATAGTCTAATGAAAATCAGATTTTTTTGGACATGGACATCATCAGATTTCAGTCAACATTCCAAATTTAAAGATATTGCGAATGTTAAGAGATAGCAGTAATAGCACACATACCATTGAAATTTTACGATTCCAATGCAAATGCGAGAAATAACGATTCTGTATGACCTGATTTGACTTGGGAATGTGGGGCCGACCGCGATATATTGCACTTACGACTTCAATGAAACTGTCCTTTTACATATCGTAGCGTTATGAGATGAATTTTATAATACACGATTATCAAAAGCACATGCTTATATTATTTATGTATCACGAAATATAAACTTCATGTTACATTTCATGGAGCATAAAGCAAATTATGGAATTTCTACGAAATTACATAATTTATATCTCAACAGTTATAACTTTTTATGTTGTTTTTTCCTTTTGTTTATATCACGTGGTCAAATTTCCTAAAGTTGATGTAATTTGAGATCTTCAGTAATATGATACTTTGAAAAGTACCTACATTCTTACTAGTTTCTTCAAGAAAAAGTTAAAAAAGCAAATTTTTATTCGTATTTGTAAGTCTTCTACGTTTGAACTTTAACCTTTAATTTTATTTATTATCTTCCATTAACACATTAATCCAATAATATGGTAGAAGTTTTTATTTGTAGTTGGTAATTTGTTAGAAATTTAGTATTTGTTATATTTGCTTGCAATAAACCTTGCAAAATTAATTAACCAGTATACTGTTGTTTTATCAATAGCGAGATAATACGAATGGGAGCGGGAATAGCAGAGAATCAAACATTTATAGCGCTTGGCGAAACTCCCAGCCGCGACTACAATGCGTACTACAGAGCGCTCGCTAAGAATTATGCAAATGGACGAGGACTGCGCGACACAGTAATTATTGTCATGTTTATTCAGGACTTGATACCGGCAAAATGGCGACGACTATTATATCTTTATCAAGATATCGTTTGCAGAAATTATCACGAATGTAACTGCAAATCTGCTATATTTAGCTTCGATTGTACGAAAACAAAGGTCCTTGAAATTTCAGTCTTGATTTTCATGAAATTATCGTATGGTAGCCAATAAATTTCACCTCAAAGACTAAGACCGTACTTTTCTATTTCTAATAATGGAATGAAATCAAATCTAGACAGATTTTATTGACAAAATTTAGAATTGACATTACTCTAGAATACTTAAGGTCTTTCTAGAAATTTCTACAAACACTGCAAGCTATAAGCATTATCACGATTAAAATACGATTGATTTACATTCATAGTTTGCGAGAGAGGGATAAGTTTGCGGCGGTAAACACAATCAAATTAAATTCAGAACGCTTTGGGCAAGAATAACAATCCGCTAAGAATGCTCCAGACTTGATACTTGCCAACTTCTTGCCTAACGGAAAAGTCAATTTGCTATCCAATAATATGAAATTCTCATTTTGCAAGAACTTTGTGTTTTAATTACAGAGATGTATCCAGATTTGCATCTGACATAATGTAACAATATGATCTTTGTAGTATTACACGATCAACAAGATAACATTTTTGATTGTGTAGGAACACCACCTCAAGCTTTGATGTTGTTAATTAATCAGTTGAAATTATGGAATGCAAATTTCAATTAAATTATAGTAAATTTTATTAATTTACTATAATTTTATTTAAATTATGGTAAATTTTAATAATTTATGATTAAAAAAGATAAAACAAGTATCGGACCGTACGCTGGTAATATATGTTGTGCTTAATACAAAATCATTAAACTTTTGGATGTAGTAGAAAACCAATAATCATTTTTTCCCGCATTGTAAATTAAATAAATGAAGAGTTGAAATGTAGGTAATGTCATTAAAAGGACTAATGATGTACGGTAAATGACAAAGCTTAATGTCACATTTAGATATTCCATTTAAAAATCTCAAATTATAAATTCGAATAATTTTCTTTGAAATCGCTTATTTTAATGAGCTGTTTTGTGAGACTTAACGAGCGATTATAGACATCTATGTAGAACATCGCGAACTCTCGAATTATGAAACGAAACAGCGACATTAAATTTATAACGAATAAATTTCTAAATTAGGAGACAAATCATGCTATTCTGTAGTTATTTTAAACGAACCACATTATTTTAATATAAAAGTGAAATAAATAATCAACGATCCAAAGAAACCTTTCATTCAAAACCTACTAAAGCAGAAATAAAACATTTATGAGCATAGCATGCAGCTTGTATCAATAAGTGCAGTTGTTTTCGGGCCACGGTATTGCGAATATTAAAAAACATGAAAAATTGGAGGCAAGCCAGCTCCGTACATGTATTGCATACGAACAATCTTTTATAGTTTTTACGGAATCGCAAGAGTAATTTAATACGGTCCCGACGAGAACGTGCCTAACAATGTGCATTTGTTCCTAGACAATATTTCTGTTGATCGGAATTTTACAATTGTCGTTCCTCGACCTGACTTCGCGAAATACTTTATTGCACCTTAATTTTGACAGTTCTTAAGGAATATTTTTCATGGATTCTTTATAATGAAGGTCTCTTGGTGGTCTATAGTAGATAGAAAAATCGAGATTTTTTAATCATTATTTTCTATTAAATTATTTGAATAGAGCATGGTAGAACTACGCTTTGGCACCTCGAACCCAGTGAAACTGTAGATGGCTCTTCCAGGCGAACAATGACGTCAATTACAAAAACCATTAAACCTTAATTGTTAGTGGATGGTGGTCACATCACATCAAAAAGCAATAGTTTCCTTTCATTGCAAAATAATACTGCTAAATTTGAATGGAGATCTTGAGTGTTTTGTAATACTTTGTTGAAGAACTGAAAAAAAAAACAGGTGTCTGGAAATTACCTGTATGAAAACAAGTTGTGTTAGTGAGCCATTGATTTTATTGGCGCGCCGTGTTCCGGACGACGCGGCGACGGCTAATGGACCAATAAGCCAATTGCATTTGGAGCCCGCCGCCGACGCCGCCGTACGGTTTAGGTGTTGACAGCATCGTTTGTTGAATATTATTTTGTTTACATGTTTTTGTTTGTTTTTGTTGTAGGCAAACTACATTTATGTGCTGTATTTATTCTCAATTGTTATTTTTGTATTTGTTCAAGTGTTGATTTACTAATATTGTCTAATAGATAATTCCGTCCCAATTGGATTGTAATTTTATATTTGAAGAAAGACATACATTTTTACTATTAAGATGCTGGTTTAATAATCAGCAAGTGAAGCCTGATTTTGTATAGTAAAGTAAGATGAAAGAAAATTAGGAGATATGAGGAACCACATTCTTCATAGCCACATACGATAATATACGCGGCGTGTATGACTCAAGTTCTTTACATATATGATCATCTCTAGTGGCACAACTTGCTAAGAGAACATCTTTACAAAGATCGTAATGACGTATAAGGATATTCATAGATAACAACTGCACGACAGAACGATGAAAATCGCGTAATAATTCCCATACAAGGTGTATGCATGTTAACGCAAATTATGTTGTAGGAAATAACATTCCTTTGGAAAATGTTCCGAGAGGCCATTATCGAGGCTATTGTACAGTCATGAGCACAAATCTGTACACACTTTTGCCAACTTGCAGTCCTTATGCGGTGACGATAAGGTTTAAAAGTTTTCGTCGTAGCACGCTTCTGTAAGCGAGTGTACTACGATACAAAAACATCGCTCGAACAACGGACGCAGCACGTTGCTGTTGAGAGACTTAATCGCGCCATCGGTGCAATAATCGCATTTACAGCATTTTCCGTGTTATAGCAACGACATTTATAACCGATGTTTTGTGTAATAAAAGTATAAAGTTGTTTTCAACGTTTACCTAAGGATTTACGTTTTTTTTTAATTTGTCTTGCTTTTGAAAGTTATGCTTTTTAGGGTTCCGTACCCAACGGGTAAAACGGGACCTTATTACTAATACTCCGCTGTCCGTCCGTCTGTCTTTCTTTTGTTGCCGCTATAACAAAAAATACACAACAATTAAATAAATATTTAAGTGGGCTCTCATACAACAAAAATGTGATTTTTATAGATACGAACTCTTCGTGCGCGTGTCCGATTCGTACTTGGCTGGTTTTTAGTGTATGTTTCAGTTTCGTAAGTTGGATTATAAATAGGAAAAATGTTTTTTTTTTCTTTTTAAGGAGATGACCTCTTTGTTTGAAGTTAAGCGATCATTAAGACAACTTGGACTTAATTTTGTCCACTCTGAGTTTGAGTTCGAAGTTTCAGAGCATTATATTTATTCTATGGATCATGCGTACGATGAGTTCCAGCAGTTCAAGTTTTGTTTTGTGTTTTTTTATTCGATGGAATAATAAAGGTTATAACAGATGTGAAATCTTACTTTATACTACTTATTTTTTATTGAGATTTGTAAACATTTACGAACTGATCCAGTCGCTTAAACTGGTGCAAATGTAAACATCAAGCGTTGGGATTTGGCGCGCGTTCCGCCATGTTGAAAAACATTATATTACCCGGCCAGTATTGTCACGCTGGCAAATCATTTTCAAAACGCCGCTGCATACCGCTCCCGACAACGACATTCCATTATTATTGCATTGCTAGCATTAAATGCTATTTATAAACATTGTCACGTTTTTTGCATAATCTAGCGCTTGACCGCAATCCCACAAGCAGCAGCAAAATGCGACGAACCATTAATAAAATGTAGATATTAATATTTAAAAAATCAAGAATAATTTTTTTCACTGTTTTGTAAAGTGAAAAATTTTAAAAAAAAAAATCACTTTACAAAACAGTGAAAAATGGCATGTAAAATTTAATGGTTTGAAATGTAAATGTCATTTCCGATGTGAGTGAGAAAATAAATTGGACGCATCGCCATTACTTCGACGCCCGCTTCATTATTCACACATTCCATAAGCAGATTAAATATAAAATCAGATCGTAATGTTTGTAAGTTTACAAATATAAATTGTAATGTAATAACGGCCAGTAATAATTTTGTAGTTTCAAACTGTAATATCAATAATGAATTGGAATAAAATTATTTAAAAAAAAGTTTATTGCTTTAAAATTATTTATGTACAGCTAGAATAAAGAATATTAACATAAATAAAAATGAAATAAAATGTAATATTTACGTTAATTTTCAAACAACAGAAAATATAAATATCATTTTTAACAACAGTCGTTATAAAATATTTAACCTAAAACAACAATAAAAAGGCAACTGTCACTAATTGCATGATGGTTGAGCCAGGAACAATGAAGCCAAGTTTCCCATAAATACTGCCATTAGAGCTCACGTATTCTTGAAACAATATGTAAGCAAGTCCTAGTTTCGGAAAATTTCGCTGCGAAAAACTTGTCCCCGCTAAAGTTTTCAACCCAATTGCGCTGAAATACCACGTTCTAAAGTAGCGTTTGAAGTGTCAGCAATTTCGAAACGAAAATAAGAAGAGTAATCTCTCACGTGTGTCATCTGAGAAAAGAAAAAGACAGCAACCGCTGAAAGCCCTCTTAGCGTGTAAAGTAACATGATGTGAACTGATCGAATTAGAACATAAATATTTAAATGTTATGACAAGCAATAACAATCTTACGGTTCAACATGAAAACCTTCGAAATTTAAGAACATTTGTATATAATACTTTACCTAAGACATTTGTTAGCGCAATATTTAACTCAGTTTAAATGGTAAACACGACTAATTATTATTTTTCAGATGATTTTGCTAGTATCTCAGTGTTCATCTGGAACGATTTGTGACTTCAATGAAATTCCAAGTTCCCAAAATTGACAGGCGGAGCAAATTTTGAAATACAACGAGCACAGATTTTAATGAATAATGTCAAATTTATTCAATTAACAGTACTGTTAACCGCCATATCCTATGGATTTCAGTTTCTAAAAAAAAAGTTGATGATCATGATTCTAGCAACACTAACATCATCG
This sequence comes from Papilio glaucus, assembly GCA_000931545.1. Classification (NCBI taxonomy): domain Eukaryota; kingdom Metazoa; phylum Arthropoda; class Insecta; order Lepidoptera; family Papilionidae; genus Papilio; species Papilio glaucus. The sequence goes on from JWHW01042226.1 coordinate 120,618, forward strand.
AACATTTGACAGCTAGCTAGCTAAGTTTTTCGTTAATCGATCGCGATCTCTAACTGTATACTATAAAGATATGTAATCATGTATAGTGAATTTCATAACCGATCGACCCAATGAGACAGTTGAACATCGGCTTGGTTCGTTTCAGATGGATTGACTACAGTCTCTGACAACAAAGTCGACGGTCGGCGGACGCGTATCAAAGGTATTTAGCTTGTACATTTAGGCGGAGCATATTACCGGGAATGTTCTTAATAGGATAATCACCCCGTATGACCCTATTCTGAGTCGTAAAAGGTAATTTTCTAGCCGGTGCCTGATTAGACTGTAGGATATCGGCTCAATCGATTCCCGCACGGAACTGGGTCGCTCACACTCGCCGCGACGTCTGTGCTGGCTTAGGAGAAATTAAATTCAACAGTAGTTATTTAAGTACAATTTAAGATTATTAGTAATTTTCCTCAAATTTTAGATTTAGTCATGTCTAAATTTAGTCAATGAACCGGGAAACCATTACGACTTCGCAAAATACTATGGTGATGGTATAGATATTGTATTACTTCTGGCTGACGATACTGACGCTGAAGTCTGAATCCTTGTCCCTTCTTCATCCTGTCTACCGTCCGAGTAGTTTACGTAGTTACTACGACACATACTTCCAACTACAAACTATTGTGTCTTTACAAGACATACCATCTTGATTAGACCGCTACTAAGTGTATACCATGTCCTCACTAGATGTCAAAATTATAATATTGGTACCCATAAAATTTAGTTTTGACGACGAGAAAATTTCATATGCCAAGTATAGGTAGGAGATTAGTACGCGTGGCTTGCAAGCATAAATCGAATACAATGATATTGTACTTGAGTGCTTAATTGTACTTGGGTGTGTTTGCCAAGCAAGTATGGAGATTGAAATTTCATATTTAATTTATGAATGCAATTTGATGTCACCACGACGAAAGGGAATTAATTTCTCATGAGCGTTTATTAATTATTGGACCTACTTCTAGCAATTAAAGCTTACATACGATATCAGAACCAGGGAGGTACATAATCCAAAGGAATACACCGGAGGCCTCTGTTCCAGTGCGTTTCTCTTGGAGATCCTGGATTTCTCTCCCGTCAACACTCCAGAATAGCTACCGAGGGGGTTTTAGCGAGTAAAACATCTCATACCCCTGTCTTTCCCCCAAAGGCCAGGTATCTTTATTAGATCTCCTCCTGAAGCCAAAAAAGGTACATTATACGCTTCTTACGCTTCCTACCTTTTGCGTATTAGAATGAATATAAAAAATATTAAGACAATATATTTTAAAATAATAAC
>JWHW01042226.1:123144-135451 GCA_000931545.1 Papilio glaucus
CCTGTCTTTCCTCCAAAGGCCAGGTATATTTATTAGATCTCCTCCTGAAGCCAAAAAAGGTACATTATACGTTTCTTACGCTTCCTACCTTTTGCGTATTAGACTGAATATAAAAAATATTAACACAAAATAATAACTTACACTGTCAGTGACAACAGAAAATTCATTATTTTTACACTGGATTTAGACAGTTATTAGAGCAACGTCCAATTCCGTCGTAAGCATTGAAATATAAACATTTTTATGTCATGATTTAAAGGCGTTGTTATTGTTAATTTAGATGAGCTTATAATAAAATAAAATAAATTTGCGGTCATGCCAGAAGGATAGGTGAAGATCATGGATTTCCATTTGACGCGATCCTGGAACACTTCTTTCCCTTTTTCTACATTCATACATCTACGCATACATGCTCGTCGGTTATGGATGCTCCTTATATTGATCTTTTTTAGTATGCCAAAAACTGATCGACATAAGTTCTCTTATGGTGATGATATATGTGATACCATTTTGAATTTAGAGATGAATTCAAAAGTGGTGCTCACCAGGCAGATTGACCGCGATCCGGTTAAAAAGATGCGGTCGTTTATAAGAGATAAATGTAACGAGTGGAATGAGAAAGCTTGCCAAACAATATCTTTCTGTACTATCATTATGGAACTATTCCGATTTGTAGACAGCTGTTTATGAGTGAAAGGTAAGTGGAACTGGCTGCGAGTATTAGTTACATTACGGTAATAGTAAACTAGCAGGACCCCTAGTGCACATGTAGGTAATAATGGGTAATTTTCCCTTGAGGACTAGTAAGATTAATTGAGTTTGATGGTACTTAATGACTTAAGGTATAAAAGAATATAGAACACGTTACAACCGCTACTTTCCCAGGCATATTATAAAATGATTATAGTAAATTAGATAATATAGTATATATAGACCGTACATGAACGTGGTCGATCACTAAGTGGATAAGCTCAATGTCGTTGTTCCTTTATGTAAATTTAAGACGTATATTTAATTTTTAAATTCAGTACAGATCTTTCACATAGGTTATCATATAAATTGGTTCCAGTTTATTTCTCTCCATAGATAAATCCTGTCGCCATCAGTGATTCTGTAATAGGTTCGATTCTTAAGGGCAGAGACAACTACCGATATTACTTATTGTCGCAAGATATTGGAATGTTTGCCAGAAACATAACTTATGAGCTCTTATTAAAAAACTAGCTGTGCTCTGCCGTCCGCCCTTCGTCCACGACTTTGGACAGCATTTTTTAATTTTTAGGCTCATTAATTTGTTAACAAAATTCATATTATACGTTAAAATAAGCTAGTCACCGCGCCGCGCCCTGCCCCCCGGCGCAGCGCTCATTGTATACCGTGCGGCGCTTGGCAAGTTTCTTACTTGCGTTCATTTCGGTTACCTTAATTCTTCTCTGTATTTCTCTAATATTTTGTCTCTTGTCGAAAATTTATGAAACATGTTATGTTTCAAGCTTTTAGCTTCAAAAATAACGGAACTGCCATGCATACTTTCATCACCTATTTAAACACTAACAACCTTTTTTCGCATTAAAAAGTAGCCTATATCATTTTTCAAGCTCTAGACTATCTCTGTACCATTTTTCATTAAAATCGGTTTAGTAGTTTAGGCGTGAAAGCAAAACAAACAGATAGAGTTACTTTCGCATTTATTATATTAAAGTAGGGATTGTTCATAATGACACCAATATTACAGACTTGTAAAACCTTTAAACTAAATTGTCAACATCAATCTGACATTTTAAACAATAATGGTCTTAAACAGGTCAAACTTAAAGTTCACTTTAAATTGAACATTTGGAATGCTACCCATTCGGTAAATAAATGTATTTCAATTTACAAAATAACAAAAGCAATAAACATAAATAATAGAAATAATTTTGTGCACAATGGTTAACAACAACAAGATATTACGTTTGTGATCTTATATCACGGGCCATGGCATCGGCTCGAGTCTAAACAAAGCCTAGCAAATAATTAATGAAAAGTAATTATTTTTACAAAACAATAACTTCTTAATTATAATGTCTGTAAGTATTGTTCAACGAATTCGAATATGATATAATTTTAAAGACTTATTATGCTGTTTATTACTCAAGAAGGTACGAGAATAAGTTCTCACTTTCTGAGGTACTCGTGATATTAAATATGTTGATGGAGGTTATATATTTTCAGATGTTTGAAAAGATACTACAAATAACTTTTATATTCGAGCTTAGATTTATGTTTCTAGTAAGTAGTTTTATTGTAGTGAATATGTTTTCATTACCCTAAATGTATGATGTATGGACAGAGTACGTAAATACCCGGACCCTTTCAGCTCTAAATCTTACTAAGATGACAGCAATCGAAATAAGGCCAGGGAATGAAAGTGTACATTTATGATTTAAAATTATTCTCATACTTATGAAATGTTTTTTTTTATGTATCTTACTAAATTGTTTTCAAACCTTATGTATTTTTAGCCCTGCTAACATTGTAGCTAACGGCTTTGAAATAGTATTTAATAGTAAATTGGAATCTTTCGTTTCTTAGATGTTTTTAATAATGCGTGTTGTGTAAATGAAGGTTTACCAATAAATCTTAGCAGTTAAAAAAATGATGTTAAATATTGAATTATTAAACCGGATACATAACAATATCATAGCTCACGAAGTAAACTCGACTTTATAATTATCTACAAAAGTCGTGAACAATTATAACAGAGAAGATAATAAACAATTAAATTCGTGATCTCTTTGAATCAAAGTCGATATTAAAGCGGTAAAGTTCTTGCTGTTTCAGATTAATGAGCGTCGCGTACGATTTGCGTTATCGTTATTATTGGAGAATAGGGACGGGGTCCGATAATATCGAGTCTGCGGTTATCGACGAAATTTATCGATGGGAAGGAACGCTTCGTTAATTCTGGTCGAGCTGTAAAATTATATAAAATGAAGCATTATGTCCGGAATCGAATTTCCGCGTTAAATAGATGAGCTCTGGAATTGGGCGTTTATTTTAAACGTTTCGGTTTTCACTGATTTATTGGAATGTTGATTTTTAAATTAATTATATATTCGTTTTAAAATAAAGAAAAAAGACATTAATATATTATTACAACTCATCAAACAATGCAATTGAAATGGAACCTACCAATGTCTTTCTTCAAAACTATATATGTAACTACGACGAAAATATCACCTAGATGACTTTTTGACCTAGAAGTCATGACAAGTTAAGCCGCTCCTAAATCCGGTAACAGATTATGGAAACAATCAAAGCAAATCAAATTGTTTCCATACAATCAAAGCATGCCTGGTGACATTTGGGTCATTGAGAAACTCAAACTCCCCAAGACCTAGGGAATTATGAATGCCACTAAAAGCAATGATGGTTGACGGCTACAGAAACACACTGAAGTGATTGGTCAACCATTTGGTTCATTTGTTCTGTTAAAGTGACTTGTAGAAAATTATAAAGCATTTACATATGATAAATTCCAAATGAATTAATTGGTCAGTGAGTGAGACTAACTTATTATCTACTTTATACTCTAAACAAACGTTATTACTGTACAAAGCGAGCTTCTAAAGGCAGTCGCTCTAATAAATATATACAGGGATAAACAAATTGACGTTCCGACATCTGTAAACAGAAAGCACGTTGACGCCGCCTAAGGATAATATTTATTCGATTAATAGAACGATACGTCAGTACACACGCTCGCTATCGATGCGTGGGAATTCGTTATACACATGATATGACACACGCCTGCGACTTTGTTCGTGTGTCGTTGAAAACCCTTACGTCATCAAAGCCAAAAGTTAGGGTATGACCTAACAACTTACGGGCTTATCACGTCGTTTTAAGGCAGCAAAGGCAGCAAAGGGCGTATAGCATAATCCTCTTTGCAGTAATTTAGCTGGAGGGCTCCTTCGCGAGCCTCGGTTTGGGCCGTTACTTTTACGTTGTTAACGGACGTGCTCTGTGTGAGTGACTGGGCTCAGGGACCCTGAGACCTCGGCTTGGGCTGTCACTCAATACGCGTTTAGCATTCCGATTCGAGGGTACCCGAGAGGGCCGAGCCTCGGCTCGATCGGTAGCTATTGTTTGACTGAGGTTTTAGCAGAGCGCAAGACAACATCCGTGTTACTAATGAACCACTTCTCCAAATTATTTGGATTATAGATAAAGTTTGTCTAACTTGTTACGGATGCTTATAGTCAGCGGTCACTTAATACCGGATGAACCGCTCCATAAAAAATATATGAAAATTTTGGAAACAATTTTACACTAAAAACAGTTATAAGGAATGTCGGTATTGTGATGAACATATTTATGATTATATAAAAACACGACCTGAATTGTAAACAAACATGTATAAGGCAGTTATTCAAATGACGTCGATCCGAACAAAATCTCTGAAGCATAACAAAATGTAGCTTTTGTATGGCTATGAATATTTGAACAAATTTCTTTCTCAACGAAGGTATAAAGGTAGTCTTTAATTGTAAGATTTCTTGCGATTTGTATTTAAATTGAATTTTAGATCTGTTATATCTTATTTAATGAACAATTTTACAATATAAATTTGAATATGATATTAAATAGTTTGAATAGAAAACTGGGATGTGAGTTATCGAAAATTAGACCTTAAATTAGCAGGTAAATGTATCACCACTTTTATAGTTGTAGTTTCCAACCTCTATAACAAATAGGCTAAAAGGCGATTAAAATGAACACCCTAAACGTTCATTTAGCGACAGCTGAAGAAAGACCAGAGAGCTATAAGACCAACAAAACATCAGAGGACATAGTAGACTCGACAGCGCCAAAGCGATTGAATTTCAAATTAAAATTTCAGCTCATGAAATATTAACATGCGATAGAGTTGCGGCCACGCTGCGAGGAAATATTCAAATGCAATGCGCCGGCGCCGCGCTCGGTCCCAGTGTGCACGGGGCTTTGTGATATGCTAAACTACGAGAGGGTTACTCTTCACATAAGTGACAGGTCTAAGCTAAGACATGTAACGGATTGCAAATGTGAATGTAATGTAATTGATTTGTTCGCACCTATTGTTGAATATGTACGATCAAACATTTATCAATTTGTCTAAGACAGAGTGTAGGTCTGAGACAAAACAACATCCGATAAATAGCGAATTAAAACGATTTAAATTTCCCCTATATCAGTACATTTGTATGAACTAGTGAGATTGTTGGTTTATTACAATACTAATAATACAAAACGCTTACCGCTTTTTACTTACATAATTTAAAGTTATGTAAGTAAAAAGCGCAGGTGTATCGGGTCCGATGCCGCATTACCAATGTAACCTGGCTGGTATTGTTCAGGACTTTACTTTAAACGTTTAAATACAATATTGCAAGTTGAAACGGGCGTTCATGTCGTACTAGTATGGTAAAAAGTAAGATCCCTTCGTGAAAACTTCATCGATTTTTTTCACATTGTTTTTAAGACTTATCAACTCTTATTATTCCGAGTCAGCATTGATTTGCATCTGTTATAATTGTCAATAATTAAACTAGGGTACAGAATAAAGTATATAACCTAATAAGTTTATTAAAAATATAAAAAATAATTACATTTATTTAATTTAATTTTGTTATAATATTTCTTGTTAACATAATAAAGAACAATGTAACAGTACCATAGTATTATCATCTTAAACACATCTGTTCGACGAGTTTTATAAAAACAACCTCGTGCTACGACCTGACACAAAGAACTCAATTAAAAGCTCTCGAGTGGTAAACAAAAAGCTTAATCTCTCAATTTGATTCATGTCGCGCGTCAGGGGGGAACGCGCGTTGCATGTAGAATGCGCAGGCGCATGCCATTAGTGCCGCCGTGCTGCCCGTGGCCGCGACCAATGCGCAGAGGTATTGCAAGCGGCACGTACATACTTGAGTTAGTGTTGGAGTAGCATAAAAAAAAGCATATCTTTACTTTAATGTACTACATATCTCTATATATACTCCATATTTTAACTAATATGTTATGTCAACTAAACTGCTTATTTATTTTATACACGCAGAGATCCGACGTGTTATATACCGTTAAGCGGAACCCTAATAGATATGATTGGTCATATAGAATTTACATAGGTTTATTATCGCCTCAGTAATAACAGATATCTCTGTAAGATTAGAAGTCTGGGCGTGCGCTGATATGTCAATCAGTCAGTCTCTCCTTTTATGTATACATAGGTTTACTTAATGGGGTCTCCGTTAAGTAAACATATGTATACATAAAAGAAGACAGAGACCAAATAAAGATCAAATGGGGTTATCTTATGCTATATACGGGAATTACATTTTAATATATGACGGCATGGAATTCAAACACATGATGTTTATTTAAAGAAGCACTCCCAAGCACTGATCTGTCACCGCTTTAATGATTATTAAAAAAAAAAACCGATCCGTAGTCTATTCAAATGTCCATTACCTAGATGAAAATAAGCAAATGTCTAAAAACTAAAACAAACAGTCAGTCTGACCTAGAAAGAAATCATATTGTGACTAATGCATAAAAAATATATAATATACAAAAAATATTTTCGATGAAAATATTTATGATCGAAGGACAGTATTGTTTTCACCAACCACTTAGCGTATCGTGCCTGTATTTATTTGGCCGGACTGAGAGCTCGAGTTCATTATTATTTCAAACAACTCTGTATATTTTTATTTCGAACAGAACGATCCTCCAGTAGACACCGGCCGTGTTGTAGTATTCAATGTATATCAATGGAGCTGAATAAATGTGGCATCGCATTATGCGAAGTGTTCTTGGAAGGGATTTCGAATCAATGAATGGACCTTTTCGATTTTAAGTCCAACCGTAGATACTCATTTTATCTTTTTTGACATTGCATTGAGAATAAACTTGTTCAAATAGAACATATCTTTCTTGTCTTAGACTTTAAGCATTTATTGATTAAGTTACTTACTTGAAGTTATTCGATTTAAAAAGTTTTTAAATTGAATAACTTCAATCTAAATTTTTCTCAGTGAGACAATCCTTACAAAATATCAGCACTTATTCATTTTCAATCTATTTAATTTAAATCCAATCCAATCACATGTGATTACCAATCACGAGTTTATAGGTACAAATATCAGCAAGATTGTTTCATAGAAATTAGAAATTCAAATAATAACTTCCAAATATCAAAGCAGAAAATAATAACTTACCTCACGTAGCCATCCGCTCTGTGTCTCATATAACGCACAGATTGTTAACGTGCAGAGATCTGTAACAATACAAAACAGAACATATATAATACACATATATACGTTAACATAGTCAACTCAAATCATACAGCGATAACTAAAAGCACATATATTTTATATAGAAATAAATGCGAATAACGCAAACTTATTCTTCTTAGCACAAGAGATTTTTGTTTGAAACATTTTGATGACCTTCTTACTGCTTTATCGGACAATATTCCATCATAAAAAATTTATTACTGGTCTGGTTACTATCTCAATATTTCTTAAGGCCAGGCAGCAAACAGTTCACATTATGCTTATTGAACTCCGTTACCAATCAACGTCCGCAAAAAGAGAGAAAGAGAGAAGCGTAATGGATTCATTGTTTATGTGAAGAAAAGGGATGTAACTACATTAGAAAGGACCGGAAGAGAAGGACAAGATATAGACCGTAAAGCGGAAAGAGGCACTGAGTTTCTTTGCCAAACTTATATGTTAATTGTACACTGTTGAGTGGTTTCTAGTTGTTAAAATTAATGCATTTATAATATTTTAAACTGTTTTATTCCTGACAATTTAATTATATTATTTACTCATCGCTCGTTGTTCCGCATGGGCGATTAGTCTAGGAGTCGGTAACGTCGACTCATTCTTTTATATTGGACTCCATTTCGCTCCGACGCTAATGAGATCGCGGACCAGTACCGGCTAACCCTTTCGATGGGGCTGGGGTGGCGTGCCGTTTGTAAATTATGAAGTCAGTGTGAAAATTATGTCCGTACACTCGGCGGTGCAGTTAATTACATCTGTTCGCACACCACAGACCACCTTCGGCTTTATTTCATTGAATTTAAGGGCGGAATTCGCTTGACAAGTCGCCAGATGGTGCGATAAGCTACATCGGTGATTTCATGCAAGCATAAATAATGTAGTGAGCTATTCTATTTAATTATTTAATGAAATTGGACTCCTGTATCATCGTAAACCAGTGCGTGGTATCCCTCGGTTAATATTCTCTTTGTAAGTACGCCTGCGGCTACGTAATATGTTCGGTCAACAAACTTAATTAAAACTAAAGTTGGGCGGTTAGTTTGTTATTATTTTTTTGTAAATTCAAACAAACAGTTATAAGTAATTAAAAATAGGAACTTATTTATTACTGTCCTACGCCGGTATGTGTACATTTTTGTTGTTTACAATTATTGTACACATTTAAGAATTATTCAGACGAAAATAGGTACCACTAAAAATCTAATTCGTAACATAGGTTATTATTATTATTAATAAAATTCTTTTTCCGTCACGTGATTGCCATTCCATAATGATTTTCGTTCCATTTGTATCCTGCTACCCCTTTCATATGTCCAGTCCATCACCACTAACTGCCTTATTTTCGTTAGTATGTCTTTCACCTTTTTTATCGCTCTAAACTTGATATACCAACTCTTAAACAAAAATAAAAGATTTATACTTTTATGAAACAAAAACGTAGGCGGAAAAATGTCTACTTTACGGTAAGCAACGAGCAACGGGTATTATCCGGGTCAGAAGGGCCCACCGCACATTCTTGTCAAGTGTATTAACTTTCGTGCCGCACGCGAAGGGCGCGGACCTCTAACCCGAGGTTTTAGGAAACTTTGCCTGACCTAACGGAGATTGGGTGTCAATGATTCGTGGTAATTATGGGATAACAGTACACTAATTATAAATAGCATCCCAAAACTTCTTATTATCGAATCTTTTTTCGCCAATTTTATACGAAGGTAGGTAGGTATTAGGTTAATTTTAAAGGTATTATTTTTAATTATTTGAAACAGTAAAGACTGTAAGGCCTGCCGACAGAAGTGAAAACTCAAAACAGGCTCGACAATAGTTTAATAATAAATAATCAACCAAAATACCCTTGTATCTTAACCATAAAATTCAAAATTGAATGCAAGAAAAAAAATTTAGTCGAAACTGTTCCAAATCCAAACAACTTCCGAATTCCTCGCCCGATCACACTTTTCATAACGCTCTATTCGCACATTCACCAGCTCCACGTTTTATAAACGTAGACAAAAAACCAAAAAAAGTATCTCACAGGAACCATACATTTTTCCGGGATAAAAAGTTGCCTATATGCTATTCCAGACTGCAATCTATCTCTGTGCCAAATTTCATCCAGATCCATTCAGTCATTTTTGCGTGAAAGAATAACAAACATCCGTACATCCATACTTACAAACTTTCGCATTTATAATATATAGTAGGATATAAAAACCAACAATCCTGGAGAGAATCACTTATTTTAAAAAGGGAATCTTCTGGTTGTCTCATCTCATCATCATCAAAGAAGTCAAGCAAAGTTTTATTATGATGTGAAATACACGAGTGCGTTTTCTTTACAACAGGTACATGTCCCAGTTCCAGCGAGCTAAACATTTTCTCGTTACCGATAAGCTAACGTGAGTCAGACTGTAAGACTCAAAAGCTTGGCTAAGTTAGATAACGTTCACACTGCAAACCTGAATTGTATACCACGCGCGGGCACGCCGTGTAATGGTTTATGTATAAACATAAATTGCGTTGTACAACGGCCCCCTGTCGGTGTGGCGAGCACTTTACTTTCAGAAATCGCTACCTAACTATGGAGTTGTTGCGTTTTAAATTTTGTTATCTTCTATATTTCCTTTAAAATACTCAACACAGTATTGATTTTAAAGTACCACAAAGCAAACTAACACATTGTAAGTTTAGTTTTAATTTGCCATATTTAAAGAAAAAAGAAATAGAAAGTTTTGGCAAGTAAGAATATTTTTTAAAGAGGTAAAATGAGACCGAACAATGCTTTGTTAGTCTTCACTTTTTAAAGAAGATTGCTGTGCTGTATGACAGGAAAACTTCAGTATCCTTTCCCTGTCAATACGTCAGCAATAGAAAATTGTTTACTCCACTTTCGAATAAATAGTTAAATGAATCGCGACAGGCGTCAGCCAAGATGGCTATAGCAGCGTCGGCGATTCGTTCCAGCATTCTAGGTCACCAGCGGGTGTTGGAGAGGTACGCAGAGCAGCCACTCTCAGCAGGCCAACTCGTGGGGAGAGCATTAATTACACAGCTTGCGCGAAAGTAGAACGCGTGCAGGCCTCAAGCGGATTTAGGTTAATGAAAAAATTTTTTATATTGCACAACATTTTTTTCACTTCGCTTCAACTACTGTTATCAATTACTCTGTGATTGATTAGTAGAAATATTAATTCTTTGACTGTTGCTTACAACAACAGAATACAATAGAAGTGAGTGAATACTATTTAAAAAATTGTACAACAAATAAGACATAGACACACAAAAGTCAAAACTACAGAATAATTTCGTAAAATGGAATAACAATAATCATATGTACTCTTTTCTTAGATCAATGACCATACATCAGGTGTAGTTTTTAGATGTGTGTAAATCGATTTTTTACACGTAAAACTTTCGATGGATTTGAATAAAGTCACCGTACTCGATAATGTACAGATGTAGCCGAATGAGATACAATTTAAAAACGGAAAATTTTAAATTTAGATAATAACAATTGCGTCGCATGCATTTGAGATGCGAAGGAAGAGCGTCGGTTGAATCGAAAGGCGTGCATCGAGCTTGGTCTGCGCCCGCAGCCAATCGGCAGTGAGGCATCGTCTTCGCCCGCGGCGTCAACCGCAGCCCGCCTGTCTGCGGTCTGGATGTAAAATAACGCGAGACTTCGACTTTATTTTTTGCGGATAATCCTTTTTTATTTTATTTCTCCATAAAATGGTAATATATTAAAAATATTGAGGGTTATTTTTGATATTTTAATGTTAAAAAATTAAATTGCTATGACAAACGAACAACTTAAACAGCTACAAATTAAAGTGATTTTTAAACTTCGGAGGAATGGAAATTCATTTGTAACAACTCTATGATATTCGACCTGAATCATTCAGATCGAATATATTAAAATTGTCGGATTTAAAAAAAAAAAACAAGGAAGACTATACATATATGTGACATATACAATATCTGTACGTATACGTACAAGTAGACATCTAAAGAAATTATAAAACTGTATTTGAACTTTTTTTTAAATAGCTGTACATCGAATTTAGAACAGACCATAAAGGTTAAATTCAAAGAAGTCAGATCTTAAAAGTAATGAAAAGTACTAGCCCCATGTACATTAAATAGATCCAAAGTAATATCTACATAAGTGCTATTAAGAGAAATTTAACACATTTTCAAAGTACGTTTCCTAATCGTTGTATAACATATGAATGTATATTCACTATTAAGGTTTATTAAACTCTAACAAACAAGTTGCGGCAGAGATCGCTTACGACTGTAACGCGAGAGCACAGAATCAACAAATCATTCTGTCTTTTTATCTCGATCCCTGCTCGTTGACAACTTGACGTTGTGCGTTGGTGGAAATGACAGGAGTAAGACGTCATACCTTTGAATAGATACCCAATAATTGAGTGACGCTTAATTAGTATAACCTGTGTGATAGGTTCGGATTATTAACTAATAGTTATATGAATAGTGTGTATTATTATTGGAGTCATAACTTCATTAGCCGCGTTAGACGATATTAAGTAGGGGAAAATCTTACCGTGGGTTTCCACTGGTGTATAAACCTGACGCGATACAAGGTCTCTCTCTGAAACAACTGAGATGACAATATGTTTGTGTGAATGTTTTCGGCAGTGTAAACCCACGGTTATAGATTCGCGTGAACAACACGCGCAACATAAAATATGCTTATTTGAAATTTTCGATGCACTTTTTTCATTTATTTCTCTTGTATTCAATTTGGAATTTATTGTTAAGGTACAGAGGTTTATTTTTGTTAATTATCTATTTATTTTTTAACTATTGTCGCGCCCTCCCACCTGGTTTGAGATGTCACTGTCGTCAGTCCTTACGACTGCTTGTGGTTTTTAAAATAAATTGATTCCGAAGCTTCGCTAACAACATGTATGCGTTTAATTTGTTTAGATTGAACCTTCAACACATTTTGAACACCGTATTATCAT
>JWHW01042226.1:141378-175565 GCA_000931545.1 Papilio glaucus
TCTAACTTTTTAGAACTGTTTCAGAGTTTGGAATGTAATGTCAACGAACATAAAAATGATAAATTTGAAATGATTTACTACAAGGTAGAAATTTAAAAATATTTTACTAGGTAAGACCGTTCTTCTATTTATTAAAACGAATAAAAGTTCAATGGACTCAGAAACTTGCTTTCAGTAATAATGGTAACTAAGTTTAAAGCGTAGTTTGTTCACACGCCGAGGAAACTTCTTAGAAAACCGTCCGCCCCAACTGTTGTGTGCCTCAACTGGCAACTGTAGCTCGCTGCGCTCATTTAACACTTAAGATTTTCCCCATGGAGATTCTGCCATTAATCAACCCTTCCATGGGTCGCAGAGACCCAATCGTAGTCTGCATGAGCAACCAATCCCAAGTGATTAATTGATTAACTAGAGGTTCGTTTGCAAGTAATTTTCATGATTTATTGCATAAACTCTAAGCGAAGCGGTCGGTTAAAACAGTTACAAATCGTACGCGGGGCTTTGACCCAAAACAGTTTTAGAATACGACCGATTATTCCTTGGTCGTTCGTGCAGATGAATGGTCGAGCACTGTTGGCGACCGTACCCGAGAAATGGGCTGTAAAGCAAATTAATCAACAGTCCCAAAGCATGCTAAAGTTGGCACGACGCGTGTTAAATAATCGATGAAACAGATTGATTCGGACAGCGTAGCGTTATTGCGGTTAAATAGATTTCGGCATGTTTATATGATAAGTAATTTAACATTTTCTCCTAAATCATATCGTATAAAGTTAAACTTTTGATGTATGCATTCTCGATATTTATAGTTGGAAATTACGAATGACTTTGAATGCTGTATACAGTTCAAATTATAAAAAGCATAAGTAATAAAAATCGATTCTGTACATTTTTATTTTATTAAAAGGCAATGCCAAAGCAATATTTGAATTAATAATTCCATCCAATGTCCGAAAGGAATAATTCCGTCTTAAAAATGAGGAAAACCGAGAAGGAATCGAGACATCAAACGTCGATCGGCATCGATGTTCCAATGTCAATAACATCGTTTACAAAGACCCGATGAAACTCGGTGAATCAATTCCAAAACCTTTAATTGGCCCTTTTGCGAGTGGGGCAGGGGAAAGGCAGAGCTTTTTGATGTCCCTCCACTCCACCCCCCGCCTGACTTAAGAAAATACTCGCGAGGAGAGGTACGACAAAAGAATTTAATTGATTCGAACAAAGAATGTCTTTTGGAGTTGGAATCTATTGCTTTTTCTACATCTTTCTTATTGAAATACTTGAGATTTGCTTGTAAATAAAACATATTTTGAGATGCTTAGTGTTGTAATGTTGGGATGGGGATGGGACGGATGGGGGGAGCGATGTTTATAAATGATTAAACATTATTTAGATATTTCATGAATAGCAACGTTTTTAATTTGTACCATAAAATTTATTAGCATAAATTTATAGCAGCAAAATAATTTTGTTGCAAGTAAAAGAGGCAAGAGAAATAGTCGTCTAAAGACGAAAAAAGCTGCAAATGAAATAGATGTGGTGGTTGAATCTTTGTTAATTTTGTCTTTTCTAGAAGTGATTAACAGGTAGCAATTACAACGTAAGTTACTTTAGAAAAACATAGAGATAAAACATAATAGAATAAAAAGATTTCCTTCGCTTTATATAAGCAGTTCCTTCGAAACGGATGAAGCGATTTAAAAGGGATGAGTGAAACTAATTGTACAATAAATTATCTACATTCAGGATGTCTGTCATTTGTTTTAGTTTCAGACGCATACCATCGTTCTTTGACAGTACTGATGTAAAATGGGAATTGCTTTAATAGAGATGATGAATGATTGAAGAAGAAATTAATGTTTTAGATTAACAAGACAAATTTATGTAGCAGTAGTAAGTGGCACTATTTGCAGGGGTGTCCCAGAACTTATATCGATCAGATTAGTGACATACTAAAGAAGGGCGATATAAGGAGCACCCGTAACCGACAAGCTTGTACATAAGCGATGTATGCACATAAAGTGACAGAGCGATGTGTGCCAGGTATCGCCACAAATGGGAATCTGTGATCTTTGCCTACCTCTCTGGGTTACGATGAGAACATATTTTTTAAAATTTAATATTGCTAAAATATATATCTCGTAGGCTTATTTATATCCTTTGTAATGTATGCCGTTAATAATATATCTCTTAGTAGCAGTGCAAGTTACTTCAATTATCCCGGCATTATTAAAACTGAAGACAGCTAATAACGACAAGGAGTCCGCCATTTTCAACTTAGAGAATCCAATCGAATTGATCTGAAGGAGACACAGGTACAGGACAAAAGCCTCCCAACGCGGGCTCTCAACAAAGCCGAGCGAAAGGGCGGAGTAAAATAGCTTTCACAAAGGAAACGTGCAGTCACAATGCTATAGTATAACTGCTGCAAAAATTAAAAGCTTCCTCTTAATTATTTTAGTTTTAAATTGATGAACGACTGTTCCAAGATAAAGAGGGGCGTTAATTAGGAGTAAGTATTAAGTATGATTATTTGACATCTAATTTTCCATTTTTGCTTCTCAATTCATTTGAAAGGACCCCGGAAGATAAAAATTATAGGAAGAATATTGTAAGTAATGTAAAAAAGTACATAAATACTGCCTAGTATTAAAGTTTTCTGAGATCTGCAATTGAAGATCTCGAGGAAGTATCGAATGCAAACTGGTTTGTTTGCATTTCATTCCATTAATTTTATCCGCCATCTTCGTATCGGACCGGACCTGAAGCAAGCTCGAAACTCGAAGCGACCTCATTCATATAAAAGTTCCCGCTACGGCGAAAGGACACGTTTAAAGCGGGCGTAATCAAATTTCATTCGAGTCTTTAAGGGTTAAAACCGACAACTTTGAGCCACCCTAATAAATTATATTGTCGACAAAACTGCTACCGAGTGCGACACACTTCGTCGGCTCATCTAATTGGTCCAAATTAGAGTCGACCCGGCTTATAATTGGGGCGAATTTAGGGGATCGTATGCGCCTCGAAATTAGTACAAATTCGAACGTTGGCCGGATTAGGTGAATGCCGCGGAACCACGACACTAATGCGCCTCGACTGGTGGAGCTAATAACTTTAAATTATTAAAGCCAACAGTTTGAAGTCGAGAGTCTTTCAAAGTAAATCGCAATACATGTTTTTATTCTAATACTAAGAAATACGAGGTGAGTGAACAGTTGTTATAATTAGTCGTAATCGGCCAAGTATTCGATTGAGGTTCTACTGAACAAATCGTCAAACATTTAATTTTAGGTCCTGATTAGTTCTCGTTGTATAGCAATAGTTTTGTGTCACAATTGGATCTGATCAACACAGTGACAAGCGGACATGTTTACTACTTCGAAGGCTGACAAGGTATAATAGTTTATTTTAGGTTCTGGTAATGATAGACAATTACGATAGACATGAAGATAGCAAAACATTTTAACAAGAAATAGATTAATTTAAAGTCTACCTTACTAGATTCTGGTCATTATATCCACTTTGTAACTTGAGAAAGGATGATGTGTCCAGAATTGAGGAAGGTATGTGTATTGTGAATTCTTGTATAATTAACAAAGCCACCACAAGGGTGCGCGTCGACTTTAACACCGTCTTCAATCGCTTGTACGAGTAATTTATAACATTGTTTCGTCGGCAGGCGTACTTGAGTGGGAATGATTAAGACAGGCTTTCTACATTAAATTTAATTCTAAGATTAAATTTGCATTCTATACTTTATTGATTTTAATATTTACGTTTACCTATTAATTACTAACTACTAAATTACTTACTTTTTTAGCAAGGAAGCAAGGTCTAAACGTTCAATAATAACATCATGAAGAAAGTGTGATTACTATTACTTTGTTTATATCATCATTATCATCAGTGTGTATCATTCCACTGCTGGACACAGGCCTTCCACAATGTCTACTACAATCGGCGTCGAAAACTCGACAGAAGTGACCGGCCTATCGCCACTTCAGCCTACTTTATAAACTATGTCTACTTTAGTTCTTTATCGAAAGTCATCGTTCCGGATTCTAACCTTTAGAGAAACAACAAACATAGCTCTATTGCTCGCTGAGCGACTTATAATGTCACACCGTGAGTGGCCAATTCATTTTCCATCCATTCATTTTAGAATTTTATTTCACAATTTAATACGTGCCTTATTCAATCTGCATGATTTAATGTCCTTCCAGAAAGGTTTTTAGGTTATTAAGATTAAATTGTGCTAGTTAGGTACAACAATAATTATCTATTTGTTTATGTATGTATATTTTTAATTATATATCCCTTGTATTGTAAATTAAAAAATTAACTTATGCTTATATGTGAAGCATAAGTTAATTTTTAAAAAATAATAATATTTTAAAAAATAAATAAAATAAAATAATAAATAATATTGTGGTCGATACCGTGTACAGTTTGTGGTAATTTGTCCGAAGTCAATTCCTTGTTTAAACAAATGAACCCATGCCGCTGTCCTGTTTGCCTGTTTACCTGCCATTAATCAAGCTTTGACAAAGGAACTGTTGTCGATGCGGCTGAAACAAGAGTCACCGTTGTGCGGCGGATAAATCCGGGTTACACGTCAATCAAAGCTCGTCCCTGAAGCCTTTAATCCTAGATACATATTGATCCATTGATCTCTTAGTCTTTATTGGTGTTAAAATTATTTATTATTTTAGAAATACAAGATGTATATAATATATAAAGTATATTTAGAGTATACTAGTTGTCCGCCCCGGCTTCGCGCCACTTAAAATCCCCTTTTCGGAGTCTATGGGAAACCTACATGGCCCTATATATTATTCGTTACAAACATACAAAAATAAAAATCTTTCCTCTTTATAAAATTAATATTACATTTTTTTTAATTTACATTTTTTGTACTGCGTGAGTGCATCAATATAATTAGATATCTTTATTTCTTTAATAATTATAAAGACTTGGCATTTACATGGCACAATATTATATTTATTAAAAACTATATTCTTGTGTGAACTTTTTAGATTTACTTAGTCATCGAAATAATAGATTCTTCTTGTATAATAATGGTGGTTCAAAATGTCTTACTCCTTAAACATATATTTGTATGAAGACACCAGTCTTCACTCACTCTTTTGTATAAAAATCTTGACTTTTCTCTTTAAATATGTAATACAATACTTTTAACCATTGTAAATTTTACTTCTCTATATCAAGAATAGTCAATAAAGAAGCCGCAGCCATTGCAAAGTAGACATAAAACTATACAATGTAGAAAATAAATGTCTTCCCCCGATTCGCCTGAGTAACAATTTACAAATGGATTCGGTAGTAATGTTACAGTTTGTTTACAGATATCGAGACATGTGGGCAATCGGTGTCCTAGTTCGTTTGTAAACAATAAAATATCTGTACATTTTAGTTGTTACATTGTAGTGTTATATCGCCTAGTGTTAACATTGTACAAACATTTATTTTCGTTGGTATAAATATATTTATTTCTAGAAAGACAAAAAGAAGTGATAGTCTTAATCTCACCGGTGACACAAAAGGGTAGACAGATAAATAAATCCCATTCCTTGTTGTGACGACTTTTTTCAATTCTGACGAATAATTTAAAACGTTCCAAACAGATATGGAACAAATTTCAGTTTAAAATACTGTTATGTCACTGAAATATATACGAAATTTGGAAATTTCATTGTACTACAAAAATGTTCGGAGACCGTGTTAATATTAAAAGAGAGAATTTATCAAATTGGTAAAAATTTAAGCATAATTCTTGAAATAAAGCAATTAATTAAGCGCTTCAATGTTCGATGAATGTCTGAATTGAAATAAGTTAAACTCGTAAAAGCAAATTAAGTCCGCGGCGCTGTATTCATACAGGCACAGATAGAACGTGGTGCTCGAGCGCGAGCGACGCGCGCCACCAACTTCCACAATCACCGTTTGTTCGACGTATTTTCACGACAAAGCGTATTCCGCCAACATTCCCAATTAAAGCTGCGACAGTCCTGTCGAAGTTTCTCAGTAAGTTCCAAATCTTCGAGGCGAAAGAATTTCTCTCTAATTAGTGTAAGTTTATGCAAGTCTAGGTACACACGGTCGTGAGCCAAGTTTTAATTGCTCCTACATTTCGACGTCAATCAAGCTCGAGGGCGGGCTGTTTTTCTAACGCTCCCTCGATAAATCTTAGCGGCCATTATTCTCAGATTAGCGGCCAGCTGTGTTGAGGTTGTGCTTTTGTTTAGCTATCGTATGGATTTATTCATCGACGAAGCCCAAGACCGTTTCAAGGTTTGTTTTGAGATGCTACTCTTTCTGGAATAGAATCAAACCATTATATTATCACTTATTTATCTTTTATTACCTATTTATTTAAAAATCCAAGACTTCACCTACCTTGAAAGTTACTTTAATATTGTAAATTTGTATCAAAACAAGCCTTAAAGTATATATAAGTATTGTAATATTAAAAATAAAACAACAAGCGAACAAGAATATAAAAGAAACTGAACAATACAATGAAGCTTTCTTTTCAGTTCCTGTTGTATGGATTCGAAAGCTGTGGAGTAGATTAATAGAAAAATATTATTTTATTTACTTGTTTGACATTGACGACAAAATAAATATATTCTTGGCCAATAACTTGTATCGTGAATATCATACTTGTCACTGTGGTTGCGATAACTTAGCGAGTTAAGAAAAGAAGTATTTTTTGTCATTACAATTTAAATTCAAAACTTAGATTATGATTTTAGGTTAAGTATTTAGATTACTTAATATAAATTTTCTTGAAGAATTTCTCATTCTAAAATTTCACGAAAAATTTATTTAAAATCGACTCTATAGGAGTGTCTGTTCTACTTTATGTTATATTCACAGTAGAAGGGCGTTGGTACAGATACACAACTTTCAGCTCTTGTTTGCAAACATACATATAATTATGCTAATAAACGTTATATTTTCTTGTTATTCGCTGGATCTTACGAACTCCAATTGAATTTTAACAAAAAAGGTCGGTCCTTGATGATACAAATTAGTGCAACACGGAAATTTTGTCAGGAGCGGTGTGGTTAGGAATAAATTTAAAAGTTATTTATTGTTTTTATATGGAATTTTAACATTCAAAATGTTAAGTTACGTATATATTTGTATATCAGAGAAAGTGTGTTACCCGTACGTTAATTTAAAACAGTGTATGTGGATTGAGTTGATATCTTGATCAATTTAAGAAAGGCGTCTGAGCTTCTCATGGTTTAACTTATTTAATTTCAACCCTTATAAGATTTAGCTAGCAGCTAATAAATGCCCCAGATCCAACAGTAGGCTAGGGGTGTATTAACCTTATAATTGCGTAGTGAAAGCAGTGTAGAGATATTAATAGAATGCGTTTGAAAATAATAAGCTATTTAGAAGTGGGTCTTTGTTGACGTTAGCAATTGTAGGGTTAGAAGTAGGTACGTCACTGTCTCATTATAGTCAACAGAAATACGTAATTATAACAACTTCTGTAATAGTATTTGAGTATACTTTAGTTTATTTATTCAAGGTTTTAGTGTTGTAGAAATTTCACCAGAAATTACAATTGATATATGTCAATCAGAAACATTATTTTTGACATTTCGTGACATGATTTATTAATAATTACACTTCGTCTAGTACATTAGCTGCGTATTTACCTAGCTCAAAATATTTGAACAACATATTTGTATGGTAAAAATCTTCCATTAATCATTCTCAATTTTTATTTGTACTTACAAAGCACTAGCAAACTGTGTATTAAAATACAAAAAGATATTATTGTGTAGTAACATTATCTATTATTTGGTTTCTGAACATAATTTTTTTTTGAAGAATGTCTTCCAATCACATGTCTATTCAAACGTCAAATTTCCTAAGATTAAAGTTTCTGTAATAAACATTATTCACACATCCGTGTGAATGGCCAATTGATTAACGTTTAGCCGATCGTGTATACCGTCACCGTTTTATATGTCAAGTCACCGTGCACTTTCTTCTGAACATTCGGTAAATATCCTTTTCATGCGGCTGTTTGATTCTGTGTCATCGTGATACAAGCAAATCAAGGCACACGCGAACGTAAATGAATCGATTCGACGTATTCTGCTTTCCATTCATTAATTCAATACTGAAAGTCGGTTTTTGGTACAAATAGTGGTTACTGTGAAACGTAGAAAGTTTAGTGTAATGTATTAAAAGTTAATGTTAACTTGATTAACGTCGAAGCTAGGTTTGTAGAGTTAACCGGATGTAACATTTAAACGTTCTATAGTTTGTAGTTCAGATTTTACTTGATCCAGGTTCCTTCGAGAAGCCTTTACGAAGCCTTAGTGCATCTATATAATGATCATTAGCAAATAAGTAACTTCAATACCAAAGACTGCTTATACATGGTTCCTCAGGCACTGATACTAGATTCAGATTTACAGGCTAACTTTTTTTTGAATCGTACAATAACACTCTTGGAACAGGATAGTTAAAAGAATCCATTGTGTTATATAAATTGCCAAGCCCTTGTAACGTAATCTTTAACAATGTATCTAAATATCATAGAAAAATAAAATGTTGAAAATAATGTATTTATTTTGCTAGCCGTCTAACTCGTCACAGAACAGACAGATTAAATATAAACTTCGCCCGCGGTGTCCGCTCCGGCTGGCTGCGATACCCGCGGGGAGGCAACTTCGTAGATGACGATTTGTCAGTTTCCGTTCACGATCCAGTTGCCACTTAATCTTTGAAAATAAAAACAACTGTATTGCATTGGCATAAAAACTAGACCAATATAAGGGAATGCGTCTACAGAAGTAATAAGCCTTTTGTTCTAGGTCGATCTGTATTAAATTAATACAAGACGTATCTTATGTTATCATCTTTTATGTAATGATCTGTGGGGCGAAGGCCTGATGATCACACAGGGTCATCCCTTGTTTGAACACAGGACCCCCTGCTCCTTAGCTGTAAAGCTTAATTACTTATGTAAAAAACTATCGACTGTGAGAAAGCAATAAACGATTTATTTATTTACTTAACACATATGTTTTATGTATCTTTTTGAGGTACTTAAACACACATGCACTCAAAAAAATATATTTAGGAAAATTATATGGTGGTTAATGAAGGAATAGGTAATAATTTAACTTATAAAATAATAAAAAATGTTTCAGACCTCTTTTTTCCGAGTCCGCCTCGTAAACATGGCTCGTTACATGCGTAATCTAACGGCCGCCGAGCAGCCTGCGCGCACAAAGGATGAACGCACCAGATCGCAGGAAAGGGAAAGAAACAGGGGCGGCGATCCCGCAGAAGAAATATTATTTATTTCTTTTAGTTGACGACGCGGTAATCACATTTGCTTTTGTTCGTTTCGGCCTTTCATTCGCTTAATCGTGTTATTTCGGAACCTTGGTGAAGCAATCTTGGGGGTCCAAGTTACGAAAGCTGAGCGGAAAGTAATAAAATATATGTGTATTTTTGGATCTTAAATTACAGGAAACCTAAAAATCTAAGTCAGTAGTACATGAACACGAAATCACTAGTAGCAGCGGTGAATAGAGATCAGTTGGTCATAAAGAATGCCATAAATAGGAGATACGCACTATAAGGAGAAGAACGATATTTATGAATAGAGAACATTGATTTATTCGTTGCTAGATTAACTCAATCCAATCCTTTACTACTCCTATAAATAAGTCGGATAAATAAATTTAAAAAATTACACAATGCTGAAAGTTTGAACCATTTTAGAAGGTCTGAATCAAAGCTTCTTTCCACCAACAATAAATCACTTGATAAAACATGAGCCCGTTCTCACTTAGGAGAGAAAAAGAGATAGTGGATCTATTTCTATCCTGGTTGTGTTAATAATATCTGGGAACTAATAATTTCCTATTATCAATAGCGTCTAGTAAATTCTGAGGGTTAAATAGCACGCGTTAGTGTCAACAATGCAGATCAGATAGATGTCCTTACACGTGTAACTAACTAACGATAGATTTTGATTTATACGCCAAATACAGTTGGATAAATAAGCAGCTATATTATACATAGTTATATATATAGTTCTGGATTAATTTCATTTGAGTTCGCGCGCGGGCGAACGTGTGCGCCGGGGTTAACTTGTTCCCAACTTTCTAGTCTGCGGCTCCGAGCGTTAGTGCTTTGTACACTTAATTAATTTCTTTCTGGACAACTCTTTATAACATGGCTTACAGTGTTTTCTATATTTATGTTATATTGTCTTAGTTAAGGAACTTATAAGACCACGTAAGAGCCGGGAGCAGTACATTTCAGGTAAGACCCGATCTGAGCGGACTTATTCTCTAGATTTTTAAAAGTTGATATACTAATGGGTAAATAATTTTTTTTTCGTAAATACTACAAGAGATGCGATATTTATTATTCTTTATCAATATTTTGTTGCCTTAAAAGATTGTGATAATATGTACTGGATGCTCAACGTAGAACGCAATATGTGATATCGCATTCTAATTTGTATCTTCTTTTTACTGTTATTAAGGTATAAAGTTATAGTGTCAGTTAAATTTTTTATGCTAATCAGGTTTGTCAATTTGTATCTCGTTTCATAGGCGAAATCACGCTTTCTGTGCCATTTTCTCAAGTCCTGTCCAGCCTGAGACAGATCATGTTCATATTATGGGTTTAAAGTACAAAAGATAACGGTCTTTTTTATCATTTTAGTTTAACGTAAGATAAAGATGTTGGATGTGTATATAATAATTATGTAACCATTGGATTACATTTTAAAATTCGCATATAGACAGAAAGAATATAAAAAAGCTTATGACTTGCACCACATCAAAACGAGGGTCGAACGGAAAAGCGGAGGAAGGAAGACAGCCGGCACAATCATACGTCGAGATAGTTGTGCGACGTTAAAACTTCGTTTAGGAAACATGTCAGTTAAATGGCCACTATCGTTTGTATGCGATGAAAGACATTATTGTTGCTAACATCTATATTAAGTCTGCTAGATACATGGAACGACAATAATTTTTGCCCATTTGATACGTTGCTTGGACTCAACCATGAAATAATTAAACTTTAACAGACAATAACCAAATAGCACCTGACGTTGACGTTGAGCAAGACGTTGAGCACCTGAACATTGCATTAGACTAAAATAAATCTGTTTAAACTGAAAAGTCGCCTGTACTTCTGACCCACGTATTAACTACAGAAACTTGTATAATAGCATCTTTTAATATAACTAAGATAAACCAATTAACAGTCGAGTCGTAAGGATGCAAAGATAACAATTTTCATTTGACACGGTGCTGGTATACCACCCTCTACTTCTTCCATACATCTATACATACATATTTTAACAGTAGTAGAGTCCGCAACAACAACAGCTGTCGCACGAATAGGCCGGTGAAATACAGAAAACAGGCGTGAAGCAGAAGTATTCTGCGTTTCGTCTGATGAGTGAGGTGCCGGAGGCCTAATGTCAGTCCTCTTCCCCTTACTACCCGTTCCTCATAAATATACGATGGGAACGGGAAGAGGATTGGACGGGGAGGGGGTTAACGGGGAAAAGGAAATATCCTTATTTCTGTCTATGCCCTCCTCTGTCCATTAAAGGTAGGCAACACATCTGCAACACGTTTGCTTGTTGTGGATGTCTATGGGTAGCGCTCACTTAACATCAGGTGCTCAGCTTGCTCGATTGCACCTTCTTTCAAAAAACAAATACATGCTCAAGGATACTCTTAATAATACCCATTACTATGTCACCAATCTGGAGCACATATAAGTAATACGTCAATCAAAACCCGCACATGAAATTTCACTTCCTAATTTCCACATAGAATGAGTCACTTTTAAAGTACACATTAACTACCTTCTTTTTATTTAACAGTATAAAGGCTAGTACAGAACAGCGACGGTCATATAATGATTAGTACACAATACAGCTAAAGTAAGCAACAAGTCATTTAAAGCGCAAACAAAAGGCAGGTGCAATGCGCGTCTCAAATGACATCAGCGTTTTAGTCGCCGGTTTGTTTTGCTCGCAGCCAGCGAGACGGACTAAGGACACGTTTTCATAATACATACCCACTGAGAAACTTTTTATTTGTGTTCAGTCTTGTGTATATGTATTTTTTTATGAGCGAGGAACGTGCTCGAGTCGCTGTATGTTTAGAGTTCATTATGGCGTGTGTACACATATTGACAACTTGGCAAGAAAACTTTGAAGACGAAGATTTTATAAGTAAATTAATGCTTGATGGAATAGCAATATGATCATGACGCAGTAAACTAGCATGACGTGGAAAACTATAAAAGATCATTTTAGTCATTCAACTCTAAATATACACTGTAAAACTTGACTAGAAAACACACACTACTATGGTACTTAAACGCTTTTGACATTTAAATGGTAAATGTTAAGCAATAATTGATGTTCAAATATTTTCTACAAGACCCTTCGCTTGTATGGTGTGTGTTTACAAGATGTTTTAATATCTCCACTTGCGTAATCGGCACTGACAGGCGTCGAAAGATTTAACGTCTCAATAGAGCGATGTGGTTACTTAAGCAATGTTAAGTTAATGCTTAATGTGTTCCCTTTTTGACCTCTTACATAAGCGGGATGATGCATTAATACCCACATAGCATATTTATAATTAATGTCTAACCTGCTACTTTCTTAAATTCATCATCGTAGGCCTTTTTTTGTTTCTCAGATGATTTATTCAGCGTCATGGAAGCCTATCTCTTGCGCTTGAGGCTAAACAAGCAAATACGAGAACCGCACCGTATAAAAATAAAAATAACTCGTGATAAATTGACACGCGGAAGAAATCCAAATGTATCTATTGACGTGATGTAAAAAGTTGTTTCGTTCTCAACTAATCAACTCCGCCCACATTTATGACATCGACCAAAATCTGTTTCACCCGCTTTATTAAACTCGATCATAGGCTCTGTTTAGGTGAAATCGATTTGATACAATTGAATGTTTCGCGACTGCTCGTTCGCGTGTTTAACGGACACAATTCATAGTGAATTATGTGACTTTGTCTCGTTCAGGTTTGTTTAGTGGACGTTCGTGTTACTGCCAACGCTTTATTGTACACATATTTTATCTTGTCAGGTTGGATTAATAATGTAATCATTAGTTATAGTAAAAATAATATTTACATCGGATATTTTAATTCTGAAGATTTTGATTAAGCCACGTTCAAGGAGACTCGAGAGTAATTCCCGTCACCGCATCACTACTTAACAGGTGGGATGGATACACCATTAGTGGTTTTGTGAAAAGTCTTCAGATGGTAAACGTGTGCACTTCCCAGTGCCAACCATATTAACAGCACATTATAAATTATATTAAAGAAATTAATAGTACTATAAAAATTAGTTTTCATGCTACTGTTGCTCCGTATGTCTCCAGCACATTGGTGTCTCCAACGTGGTGGTCCTCGGCACCGATTTAACAAAATGATACACACAATGCATAACCTGTATACACATTAACATATGGACCACTTTGAATCACGATAAATAAAAGTGCTTTGAATCTTGAATTTTATGATTAATCATTAAAGGAATGGATTAAAAGTTTATAGTTCAAAGGGTATTACTATATATTTTATTAATAAGTAAAAATCGAATTAAGAATTGAATAGCTTGCTAAATTCTTCTCTAAATTAGAATATTTAACTTTATTTATCACGATTTTGTGCAAATACCTACATTCGTATTCTGTTAAAGAGTTTCTGATTGCATATCTAGAAATATGATATCACCCGCAGACCATTTTTTGCCGTCTGACTCGTTCCGAGCTGTCATTAAATTGCAATGTGGCGACAACTACGTCGAGCGACTGATGTATTCAAATTTCGACTCTATGTTTAAGTACAAAGGGAGATGAGAACTGCACGAGTTAATGCGTTAATCCGAATGTGATGTGACTAATCGAATCAAAATTAGCAGACGGCAGATAAAACAAGTTAAATTCAAAACATTCCGTATCACAATGCAGTAGAGTTCAAAATAATTTTCGAGTCGAGAAATATGTTTGAGCGATAAAAACACACGCTACGTTTGGATAGTTCTATTGAAGATTTTGCAATAAAGCGCAGCTTCCTGTTTCGGAACAGCGGCAGCGATCTCGGGATGTTTTGCGAAGCTGCAAACTCTAAATTGACTAACTTTAAAAATACACAACAACAGTTTACATTTTAGTGATTTAATTTTGAAGGAACAACTTTAGTTAATTTACAAAATGAATAGAAGCAAACAAGGGGTTCAACTGATTTAGTTGAGCTGTTATAGTCCGCCTTTACTCGTAACAATTGGAATACTGACAGTTGCGTTACTAGCCATCGTATAGGGCAGAAGAGGAAAATTGAATCAAGGGGAGCGTCAGTTTTTAAAGTGGTTAAGGCACGTAATGAGTTAATTTATGCCACGTTACCGCTAATGAACATTCAAGAATAGTATTCCTAGTAATAGTAGTCCTTTGGCTAAAGTCTGCTACTCCTCCAGCCATTCTAAGAACCTCTAAAGTTCATGTGAAATTCGTTTAATCTTCTTTCGTCTAATGCGTCTACGAAGATAACGATGCTACTAGTTTAGCTTAAGTACGTTTGTATCACGGCATAAAACATTTTTACCAGCTGAATTAACTTAGATTCAGACGTACTGTTTAAAGAGGATAAGCCTCAAAGCTGACTCCGTTAATACCTTTGTTTTAAATGCATTTTTAAAGCGCAGGGCGTGGCGAGTACATACGAAGACTTTCGCTACGTATAAAGAGATTTCTGATTAAATAGAATGAACAATCTACTAGTTTTTAATCATTCCCATCGAAGCTTACGACTTGTGGTAAGGAATGGATCACGACATATACGTACGGCGTATTCGAGTTAATGACCTTGTGTTTCTCAGTCCGTACCATTAACCGTTAGGTTGTTGATGGTTAAAGAGTATATGTAAAATTCTGCTACTTGGGCATATCGATCCGGAAGCTAAGCTTGGGGGCGCGAGGCACGCGTCGACTTTTAGCTGGGTTAATTAAAATGTCAACGGTGTTTATTAATCAAAACGGCGTGCAGTTACCATTCGACTGAATACAGTACGACCTACGCTTAATTAAATAACAAGTTAAGTACTCCCTATATATTTTTTTTATTACACACACTACTTTAATTTAGATATGTGTAACCTCATATTAATGTATGCAGAACATATATATTCTCTATTTTGACTATATACATATAGGATGTTATATTAAAAGTAAATCACACCTTTTAAATGAACTAAGTATCGAATCTTTACTGAACGATAGGAGCTACTGTCCCTAAACACCGTAACAAAAGTAAATAAATATTTAATTATAGGACCGCACCCTTATCGTGCATGTGTCTTAGGGCGATGACGTCACCAACGCGTCATCAATCACTCGGCGGCCGGGGGAGTGAGTTAGAGACGCACTGAAGGTACGCCGCGGCTCCGAAGTGGATCAGCTAAGCTTACTGCCACGTATCCCACACGCATGAAGTTCTTAATGCATTAGACATTGTATTTCGATCTCTTGGAATAAAAGCTAGCCAAACAGCGACTCTACGACTATAGGTGAATTGTAGCGGTTTGTTTTTTATTTTATAAAGCAGAATGCAACAAACGAGCAAGCGGTTTACCTGAAATTAAGTGACCGCTATCCATAGGCATCTGCAACAAGCTTATGAGTTGCCTACTTTTAATGGGCAGAGGAGGGAAAAAAATCGATATTTTTTTCCATCCTTATCCATCTCCTATTAAAACCGCTTCTCCTTTACATTCTTTCCATATTAGAAACGGATAAGGAAGAAGATAACTACGAGTAGGCTTCCGGCACCTTATTCATTAGAATACTTCTATTTCACCTGTCTTATGTGAGCTTGTGGTATTTACCCGGTCGAACTCGCCCATGCAACAGATGTTGCAGGTGCTACCACTGTTGAGTTTGCTTTCACATGTTATATAAATGGTGATTCTTACCAACCACAATTATAGGATAAACGATGAGCTAAGGGATGCAACAGTTACAGGTACGACAAGGATACCATTTAGTTTAGTAGATTTAATCAAACCAAATGCGGACATGAACGCGATTGGTAATGGTAGTTTTATGGGCAAATGCGACAGTAAGCGGAAAAACTGTCGTAAGTAAGCTGCGAATTCAGTTCGTTATATGGATAAACCTTGGCTTGTTTACGTGTTTCTTTTGTGATATGCATTTTTTAAATTAGACCTCTTTTTATGAATTGCCTTCGCAAACAGACGTTTTCAAGCTTTGTGCATATCACGAGTTCCTTTAAAATAAAACTTGTACTGATATGACATGAATAGAATCCTACACGTTTACTTTAGAAAGTATGTATAACGGAATTTTTTCGTCAAAAATTGTCTCTAGTATGGTGATAAATTTATCAAGTCCTAGTCGGGTCTAATGTGGTGATAACTTTATCAAAGTCCCCTAATAAAAAATGATGAGATATGAAAGAGATAAAAAAAATCTATAGAAAAATAAGTAACAATTACGGTAGAAAAATATTTAAACTAAAAGTGACTCAGGAAAGTACCAAAGTTTGAATTGAACAAAATTAGATTTCAATTACAAGTAAAGCTAAAAAAAACAAGAATTAAACAAGCTTAAAACTATCAATAAATATAACAATATTTTAAAAAAAGTAGAGTATTAATAGACGAAATTTGGTAAATATCATACCCTTTCCCTTGAACTGATTCGAATTAAGCTTTGCATATCAACCGTTTGCTAAAATTTTGTACAATCTCTAGATGGGATTTGTTATGATCCCTAAGGGTCCGGCGTGGCCGTCGCCGGTCCAGATATTAATGATGGAGGCGTTACAACTTATGATGACGTCCGTACGTGTCATCGCCTCCGTAATGCCGACTTGCGCAGGTAGTGTAATAAATCAACTTGATTGGAAACGCGCTAGATTTGGGCACATTAATCATTCGATATGAGCAACGCATCACTTGCTACTTATTAACGTAGACGTAATCTTTGCCGACTGCGAATTCTTAAGCCTTAGGTTCGGTTGCAGTATGCAAATAGCAGGCTCACTTACTTATGAATTATATTTGTTATTTACACAACACATTGACTAACTGATAAATCAAGGCACAGCCCAAAGTACTGGGCCGAGCGACTTGAAAATTTGCACATGCAGACACAACACACTTCTGTTATTCCGTGCGCAAATAAAACGTCTTCGTAATGGCTGTCGTTTTATTTTTGACCGAAAATATTTATTTATAACATTTTTAACTTCTATAGGAATTACAAAGAGAAACAAAGAGTAAAAATTCCATATCATTATACCCCCATTGGGTTAAGACAGATGTAAGAAGAGTATGAACATAACGTGAAACTTTAAATACACAAAAGCTTAAAAGTCGTACGTTCTCTAATGAGTTCCGTGAATAAAATCTTGACGCAAATACGGCTGTATGCGTCGGAATGTTTTCATGTACGAACAAACTGTGCTGGAATCACGTAATGCGTGCGGATTATGTATACATGCTTTCTTGTGTCACTAATTGTCTTCACAGCGTAAGTGCCTCGCCGAGTCGCCTCCCCGTGACTGCGCCATGCTTTGTGCCACGCATCTTTATGACACTAGTGTCAAATGAGTGTCACACGGGCTAATGAGCAAAAAACTGAAGAAGGGGTTACGTAATGACACCTCCCGCTTAAGGCGTCGGACGGAAAAAATTGTTTTTTGTAAATGTCGTATGATACATTCCCACAGCAGTAATGTAACTAACTTTATTTATTAATGTAATGGATATGTAACTGAACAAAACAAACACCACGATACAACGACTAATTGAGTGTTTTTTTTGTATGACTACGCGACAAGACGACGTGTAGTAGAGTTATTTATACACTATATTTAGGCATATGTCGCTTTATTTACATTACTTTCTTTTTTATTTACTAATTGTATAATTTATTTCATAATCCACTGTAGTTATATCTGCATACGTAGTACGTAAAGTATAAAACTTTTGTTATAAATGTAACCTCTATCAATGTAATGCAAATGCAAATCGTTATTAGAACAAGTATTCTTTGAAGCGGTAAAGTAATCCTAGAAACCTGAACTCTCCTTGGACTGTACTAAAGCTCACACATTGGCGCTAACCAAAAAGGTGCTTAGACGTAGTTTCCCAGTGAATTGTCTATTTGAATCGTGTTTAACGACACTCCCCCGGTGCGGGAGTAGCGTTTCGATAGTTCGCAACTTTCGACGCGATACGAAAAGAAGTTTCGTGTACGTGAGAGGACTGCAGCGAGATACCGAATTATGTATTTCACGGATGATGTTCTTTCGAATAGAAACGTCTTTGTTCACATCTAACAGTTAACTAAGAAAGTTTTTTAAGTTATAATACATAAGGTCTCGTCTGCTTTTCTTTCGACAGCGCAGACAGTGACGGGGATCAGTTATATCGAACTTTTCGGTTTCTAAAAGTGATCAAGGTTCGAATTTTTGTCTTTACCTTCTACAGTTAGAAATCAAAAATAGAAAGCACAATAAATATTAAGGTAAGGAGTCTATTTTTCTTGGAAGGACTAATAGTTGCTTCCTTTTAATAAACTTGGGAAACCAGACAATATACTTTGAGCACCGCGTTTTTATTACAATAAACAATTACACTTATTGATTTTGTATATCAAAGATATAAGAATCTTCTAGAAATGACATAAGACTAAACGAAAGACGAAGGTGAAGAGGATAAGTGGTTCTACGTCACGTCGTTTAAACGTCTTTTAGCATTCCAGTACGAATGAACAGTAAAAGCGACAGGAAGGTCGTTACCGCTGCAAGCAGCTCAGACTCTCACGGACAATAGGCTCATTGCGAGCAGTAACACGTTACTGTTATCGCCCAAGCTAAGCGAGCTGCATGGAATGGTCGGTTCATGCGTTTTTAATAGCTTAGAATACAGCACGCCCCATTTGTATGTACAGTACAGCTTTATATTCTAAACTAGTGGACCGCCCCGGCTTCGTGCAGTACGTAAGAAAATCGAGATTAAAAACGATCCTTTAAATTCGACGAAATTACACATAGTGACCACAGTTCATTAGTATCGGGTTTAGTAGTTTCGAAATTTATCCCGGGCAAACATCGTGTCACTAAATTTATCCCGGACAAACATCGTGACACTAAATTTGTCCCGGACAAACATCGTGACACTAAATTTTTATATGAGGTTGATTAAGATCAGGTTGATTAAGATGAGAGAGAACCTTTGTACCGATTTCAAAATCGATTCAGTAGATCCAGAGACTACCCCCGACAACCTCACAAACGCACAAACTTTTTCTTTTTTATAATATATTGCCAACATCTCAATAAAAACGCGAGCATAAAATTTGGTATATAAAATATTTTATTTCAAACGTAAAAGCGTATATTATAGGCCAAAATGTATAGTATCTAAATATTGACTTGAAACGTAAGTAATCATCAGAAGTATATAAGTTCATGCACCATTTCACTCCTTTTACCCGAAAAAGTTTCTTCGTCTCTATTCTCATTTATTCTACGGTCCAATAGCCCATTCCCTTTCTCTTTACCCACCTCATCGGACGATAATACTGGCGATGACACCTTGTATCAATCATTTATTCCACGTGACACTATTTGATAATTCTCTAGGATCTCTACAAATAGGAATTGCTAGAAATCAGAATCAATGCCATACACCGATCATATCCGGGAAATATCCTCAACAGTGGAACTCGCGTGAGTCAACACAGCCTAGGCGTGATCTCGCACTGCGATAAGCCGCACGCGAAGCTTTCGCGGTGGCCCTTAATGACGATTAATGAAAACTATGACGTCACACACTTATACACCGACTTAAAACTTTTACTTTATTGTCTAATGTAGTGGATAAGCTCTACTTGAAAAATATTCAGTTGATTAAATTTTCTCTATTTATTTAACTAAACCCATAAATTGTAATATGGTAGATAAATAAATCTAAGGAAAAAAGAAATAAAATAAGGCCATACTAAAAAAGTTTCGACATTTGTGCCAAAGAAAGGGACGAATGATGTATTGAATTACACAATGTAGCATATAATTCGAGCCCAATTAAGTCGAACAAGCTTATCGACAATCGAGTTCGTGATATTTTTTTGTTCCACAATATTGAACTAGCCGAATCATAACAACAATTACTTTTAATAAAGTGGTACGTGGTTGTTACTTGACTAGTATTTATTTTGTTAGGGTCCGTAGTATTTGGTCGCTATGTTTGTAATAATAAGTATAAGTAGTCTTGCGGAAGAATACGAAATTGAAAAAAAGAGATGTCTGTGTGAAAAATTTGTTAATTTTACCTTCTAGGTAGCTGGGGCGTTGTGCACAGGTTCATTGTTGGATTCCGCAGAAGATGGGATATACTGATGGGATATTATTGGATACAATCTCATATAATCCGATCTTCACCCAGAAGGCAGGATATCCTTATAGAACATCACTCCGTCCTCTTATTATTAAAAGGTGGGTATCGGAACGGTACCATGCCATTGTTAGTATAATTACGGTCATTGTCCTCCAAAATTTCACAGAAATCAAATCATTAAACGTTAATTAACTGACAGCTTAATGTCACAGCCAATGTCACTTTAAGCCCGCCAATTTTTTCCCGCCCTCAGATTGACATTTTGTTTTCCAAAGCGAGAAATCATGAGCTATTCGATCGAGATTGAGAAAAAATCGTTGGTAATTGTAATCTTTTTTTTAATTGTAATAAATGAATGTCAAAGTATCTCTTAAACGATTTACAGTTTTTCTTACGCCAAATGAGATGTGGACTGATGATTTTAACAATTAGCTTGATAAAGCTGATATCCGATATTGATTGCATTTAAAAAAAAAAGACACATCTTAATTACAATCCCAGTTGGTGACGTTCTATAGAAAAATGTAGGTAATACAATAAATATAGATGCTGGAAAAAATGCCGATAGCCCAAATAACCTTTAAATTAAGGCTAAGTCCCCTTGTTATCTTTGCCGAAAAAAAAAACAGGTAAAATCATATAGAAAAAGGGGCCGCATCCCCGCGTATTGGCTCCGGACAAATTCAATTCAATGTTTTCTGGTTGAAATATCACAAACAATGCCCCACCAACTTCCTTCCCGCGGAAGCAATACAGATACACATCAGAAATATCGCGACATTGCCGTGTGTATGTTTGAATGCTTTAGCAATAAACGGCAAAAGGAAAATATGTACAGTATTATTAAAATTTATTGAGAAAGGCTTTACATAATACTAAGCACGGATACAACTTTCATTCGAGGTCTTATGCCAGTATTTTTATGTACACAACTTTTACGCTGCTTACGTCGTGTCGTCAGGTTGATGTTTGTCTTGATTTCATTAGTCTAAGCTGTATTCCTGGATTGGATATAATCTATGTATGCTATTTGGTATATTTTATGTCACTGTCTATAATTTTCAAGTTTTTTTTAGTAAGTGTGGAACTAAATATAAGCATTGGATGTCGTGTGAAAGCATTTACTTCAGAATTGAATGGCTGTGTAAGATGGTGTCAGCCTATTCACAACATATATAAAAAGTATAGCCGAAACCGCATTGAGCGGTCCGCCAGCCGGGCGATATAGATCGCTCAGCGAACGCTCAATACTCTAATACCGGTAATGGACGCCGACACGCTCCGGCTCAGTTCGATTTTCCGAATCGTTTGCGCCGCACGCCGTACGCCAGATAACGAGAAATGTCGCGACTATCGTTTTATGTGCATCGAAGATTGCCAGAGCTTCGGCACGGGCGCCTTCTTACCTCCAGCACATATCGCTCGCTGCTACCGAAACGGTTACCGAACGTTTTCCTTAATGTCATTCTAATATTTAAAAATGAAACCGATTTTATGAATTTTATCGCACCTAATTTAAAACATACGGGAACTCTATAGTTTACGGGATTTATTGCTGAAATGGGTTCCGCAGAATGTAAAGATTCCTAAAAAGATTAGGAGTCGCTGGTCTATAGTACTGATAGAGCACTAAGTTATGTCGTGACGTACCAGATTGCATATCATTACCGAGGATACCAATAAAAATATTAACGTAAACAATTTCGCGAGGAAAATAATGTACGTACCAGGAAACTTGAGTGACCGTGAAGAAGGCTGTCATTCCGAAAGTATCTGAAACAAAATAAAACGAATGTATTGAAACTACAGAAATATATTTTATAAGAACGGAAGCGTAATGTTTTTCAAACATCGCAATTCGAGCAAAGGATTGCCCATTTATATAATCAAAGTAATTATCTTTTAAACAAATTGCAGCCGGTTTTAATTCATAATTTTACGTTTTTTTATTTATGAATTACATTTATAGTCATAACGCAGTTTCTAGTGAATTAGTAGTGTTGTAAAAGCAACGTTATAAACGGAAGACCTTCAATTTATTCCTCAAAAGAACTCGCTCATACAATTATCCATATTTAATCTTCAGTCCAATTATTATGTATAATGTTGTAAGTTAGCGCAATTACTAAGTTTTAAATAATTTCACTAGATTTTTAACTTTCTAATATAGTCATTTTGGTAACTTGGTAGTTATATCGTTTTATTCCTACCAAAAATAGCTACTACAAGGAACACTCATAAAAAATCACTCGTACTCATCCGTTATGAACGATATGTGTTGCTTTTCCGTTATAAGCAATAATTGCTGCTTTTCCGTTATGAGCAATAATTGCTGCTTTTTCGTTATGAAATATAAGTGCCCAAATCTTACACTCTAACAAAGAGTTGAGTAAATACTGTTGAGGTAACTCACGACTTCTATTATAGTCATTAGCCTACGCGATCAACTTCCTATACCTATATAAATATATGGCCATAAACTAAAGTGAAGTCATAGATTAATCGAGAAGCATTTAACCGTACCTAATACGCATCAATACACCGACTAATAAAATCAGCAATCGTACACAAGGACAAATGACATCATATATACGTTATAACAAAGCACAAGATGTACCAAAGAGGTTTATAATACAGCTAGAGTTCCTGATGAGATCTGCCGACGAGATCGAGCGATGCACGGACGGACAAAAGATTTTGATATTAATCACGTCGCTTAATACAAGGGTTGGGAGGCAATGTTCTGAAATGTCTTGTATATGCTTTTATTTGAGTAATTTGTATTTGCTTTTTACTGTTATAAGGCAACAAGTCTTATTAGTATATAACAAATATATAATTATAGAATTGCATAATTTTATTTTATTATAAACGGTTTTTTCAACTCTTATATGTTATATGCCAACATATATGTATATGTTATAACAACGTTTCATACTAATGATAAATAATACTTGTATAAATTACTTAATATGATGCATGCCACAACATTCTAAGAATTTCAGTTATACCACAGGCAACAACTCCAAAACAACAAGAAATCTTAACTCACTCTCGAGAGCTTCTTTCAATCAACGTAAAACTGTTGTAGATGTGAATATGCGTCTAAGCTAGTCCCATGTTTAAAATAAAATAAAATTGAATTAACAGACATAATTAGTCTTTGCCAATGATTTTTAATACTATAGATATGTTATACTTATACAAAATCACCTGTTAAAAGTGTTCCAAAGCAGTGGTGAATGGTGTAAAAGGGATAGCATAATTAAAATAATAAGGAAAAAGTGCTAGTGTTTGTCACTTAAGCGTAAGCACGTGACGTAAGCTATAGAAAAGAGGTCCTAATTAGGTCGCTTTTCGAGTGTTCACTTTTCGACCGCTAATGTCATATCTATTGTATTATAATGTTGGTCTTTGCGAAACTTTAGTCAAATGTTTTTAAAAACTTTTCCACTTTATTCGACGAGTGTACCGTGGCGCGTGGGAACGCGACGCTGCGATATATCTAAATTACATTGTAACCAATTGCAACGGAGTATATTCGGTTTAGCAACGTAACTAAATGAAGCGAAAATACTCTGTGGCTGTACCGTACGGTATTATATCTGTAATAATGACGGCTCATTATGCTATGCTCGAGGTATTATATTGTGGATATGGTTTTGTCACCACTATGGAATGACTCATAGCACGATCTATGAGAGTGTCTTAGACTAAATGGTATGCATTAATAACTGACAACTTATCTGATCATTAAGTCTAGCTATAAATTTTAACGTTTCCTTTTAAGCGTTTACGTTTAACAATTGTTATACGAATAAAATATTTCCAAGAGCTAGTTCGAGTGTTTTAATTTTAGTATATTGTTTCATATGTATAATTAAAGACACAAAACATACTGACGGAAAATTTAATGATATTCAAATATATTAAATGGTTTTCAAGGAAGAAGGTGGCAAACGAGCAAGCGGTTCACGTGATATTAAGTGACCGCTACCCATTGGCATCTCCAACAAGCTGATGAGTTGCAGATGCGTTGCCTACCTTTAATGGATAGACTCCATTACCGTGCAAACTATGTGTAATAACAACGAATGACGTTAAATTATAAAGATGTGAGTCATATATACCTACAAATCAGGTGCGCACCGTAAATTTTTTAATTAAATTAAATGTGTTATATGTTAATTAAAGCTATAAATATTGTATCAACAATTATGAAACACTAGTAGTTGCACCCGGCATGCTTTGCCGCGTAAAGTAAAAAAGTGCTTGCTTATTGAAGTGTCTTTAAATTTGTCAAAGTAATATCAAAGCATTGGGCAAAAAGTTGCATTAAAATCGATTTTTTTTAATATATTGATTCTTTGGGTCCCACACCTTTGCGAGCGTCCTCGAACACCCTACCAAAGTTTCATCATCTGTTTAATGGTTTAGGAACGAAAACGCAACAAACATACAAACATTGATTTTAATAAACAAATAAAAGCTCTGACACCCATAATTTGGGACGTAGGCGGTACAACGGATTCATTTTTGCGCGGTCCAGTTACAACTTTCTCATTTCTTCCACATATGTATATACATAAATGAGCAAGTACTGAAATACTAGCAGCCTTTAGTACGTCGTCGCTTTTATCATTCTAAGTTAGGCGTTACTTACGCTTTTGCATCATAAATTAATTAAAAATGTATAAAGTGTGTACATACTTTGACTTCACCGGCAAATCAGCTTTATTTCACAAAAGAAATAATGTATCAATTTCTCTTTCCTTGCCCAAACAAGCGTGTAAATGGCGTCCAGTATCTTTTCCGTGTTCCGAAACAATTTGATTTTATTAGCCCTAGAGCTACGGGAGTGTTTCATGTTGCCCTCGGGAGTTTTTCTAATTTACCTTACCCGGTAGTGATTCACCGGTGGCTCATCTGTTTGCGGTAATTGCACCGATTTAACATTCAGATGGCAACACTAATTTCTGAACGCGAGCGAGTTGGGAGCGGGATGCGCTTTAGAATTATGTGCAGCGAGATTAACTTTGCGAATGGACGTTTAATTAAAGGTTACACGTTTAAGATTTGTAGTGTGATATTAATTCTTTATGCAAATAATACAATGGATTCTCTGTTCATGTCTGTCACAAGATATAATGATGTCAGCGTTCACTATCTTTGGAAATCACCATTATAAAATTCACTGAACATTGGCCTAGATAAAAAGGAGATTAGTCAATACTTCCCTTGTTGATTTTATTTCACTAGTACGTTAACTATTCCTTTACTTATAGGAAGAATATTATGGAATTTTCCTTATACGACGTTCTAAGAAATGTACATCGTATAATTGTATAGATATGCTTTAGTAGTCTTCGCGTAATAATAGCGAAGCTAGTTGCACTAGACGCGACGCCAAGACGCGGCCTGCCCAGTTAATTGCAGGTGTACGGACATGTGCGGTCTACATCGGGTAGCTATTATTAAACTGAAAACCTATAGCTAGCTAGCTGTGGCGTCTTGAGATATTCACTAGAAAGCGACGCGTGGCTTCCTTTGAGTCATTTCTGAACGGATACTTATTTCTAAATATAAATGTGAGGAAGTTGTTGTTTCTAAATAGATTTATATGTTTTTCTTCAGTATTCAATGAAGTAAGAATAGTAGGATTTCAATAAAATATTTTTTTTTGCATTTTGTTGTATGGGCTAATACAGATGAGATTTCCTTTCGTCTTCTTTTAAACTACTCTCAGGAGTATAAAAAAATTGTTAGTTAACTCTACTGTTATGCTCTAACAGTATTGCTAGAGACCCTCTGACATGGTGGTCAGAGATATTGAATAGCTATAAAGTACTCGATTTTTACATCCTCATTACATTTTTTATCCTTGATTTGCTGTTTTTTTTTTTAAATAGCTCATTTGTTTCTCAACACAGTTATAGTCATCTAATATCAGGTAAACTACATGCTTGTTTGTCCCCAAATATTTTAAAAACTTTGGACATAGATACGAACACACAGTCGTGGAAGCCGGATCAAACAATCTGAACGTATTCTGCGCACTGTACCGATCAAACGACTACTACGACTGTGTGTCCGCTCTATTTTAAATTATTTTATTTCTAAAAATAATAATAAAGGATTTACTAACTAAACTACCTTTTCAATGGCTACGCGCCAAAGCATAGATAATAAATCATAGGTAAAAATAACTACTACAGTTAAAGTCAAAATGAAAATATTATAAATAACATGTAAAATTAAACACAACAATAAAGTAAATACAATAAATGAAAAATGTGATTTATAAATTTATTATAATAAAATTCATAATTTTTACGGCTTCATTAATTAGATTTTGATTGTACCATTGTGTATAGTTACGTTTAATGGCAAAAAAGGTAAAACTCTGCGTTCGCTTGCGAAATATTTCCCTAACTTAAATTAAACCGAGTTTTGCCTCTTTGCGAAACAATAAAAAATAACAGAAACATTTTTAAAAGAGATACTCGGCAACCGTCGTAACTGTTTTTACTAACAAATTAAGGAAGTGTCCCGCCGGCCCGAGTCGCAGATGAAATTAAGTAGGTTTGTAATCTTGGCGCGAACATTTAGAGGACAAAAGTTTGGGAAATTACATTTTCAGATACTGTATATATACGTCACAGTATTTTTATGTTATCTTAGTAGCATTTTAGCGGACCTTTTGTAACGCACTCTTCGTAGGAAATCGTTACGAATATTGTACGAAAGCATATAAAAATAAATTGTACAAAATGTTCTCACATAAAGCGTTCGGGTCCGGAGTTTTGTTTTCATATTAGGACCAGTACGTTATTTATAACAGTATTTTTGTCTGTACAGCTAATTTAAAAATTAATGAAGGATGGATATGGATGAACTTTAATTGTTGACGTTTAATTGGAAAATGTATTATATTCAAATTTTATTTATTGTCGTAATATACAAATTAATGTAAACGATACGATGTCATGTAAAATGAAGAAGTAAATAACAGAAATAAAGATTTTTAAAAGGAGAAGTAGAAGATGAAGCGAGAACGACGTTGTGTTTAGACCGTGGTAAATCTGTAATCTTTACCTACATTTCTGAGATAATGATGTGAGCGGTTAGTTATTTACTTTATAAAATATTTAAAAAAACTAGCTGACTCGGAAAACTTCGTTCAGTTTTAGAATTAATTTATGTTGCGTTATCTTTTTAGCTGTATTAATTGCTGGATGGGTTATACCCGGCTCGCTCCCTTTATTGAACGCACATAGAGCTTGAGCACAGTGGGCGACAGCAAGGGGCGCGGCGCGGGGTGGGAGCATCTATCATCTTTCTTCAACATTCTAGTTTTTAGTCTTTTGTTATCTTCTAAACTATCTGTTAGAACGCTATAGTGTAAAAGGAAATTATTATCTACATTTCATCAGCCTTACAAACATATTTATTTGGATAAGAATTATTACTTAACACGAAAGAATAGCGTCGTAAATAGCCTGGTATTTTGATTAATTGTTCTAAAGAAAAAAGTGGTTATTGTGAGCTACCCTTAAAAGATAAGTATATGCTATAGACTTTTTTGTAGATCTTTTTAAGATATAAAATTCCGTAGTACATTATTTTGTTCTATCTCGTAAGGTTTAGCCAGCGTTTGCAATGTAAGAGCACAAAAATATGTTTTTACGACAATTTTTTTAAATTCTCTGTTTTTCTCTACTATAATATACGTGTATTAGACCTTCCTATTGAATCACTCTGTCTATTAATGTAAACCGCATTAAAATTTGTTGCGTAGTTTTAAAGATATAAGGAAACATACAACGGAAGCGACTTTGTTTTATACTCTGTAAAGATACTATAATAATAAAAAAAAATCTAAATTTATTGAAGTTAACACTAACAATAGCGAGTTTGCTACAAGTAGGTCAGATAGTCTTGCATCGGACATCAGGAAGCGAACTCCGCGCGACCGGATATAAGCCGGTCAATCCCGGTCATCCGGGAGCCGGGCGGGCACGGGACTAATGTCGCGGCGGTACGGACAAATAGTCCTTTGGATTAGCGACGCCTTGATTAACTTTGTTAAGTGATGTCGCTCGCTGCCTACTTTGTTATGCACCCCTAGTACATTGCGCTGAGATTACACATACTTGTTAGCTTCCCGACACAAAAAATACACATACATATGTTTAGTTTGTTTCACAACAAGATGGAATTTTTGTAAACAATCCTTAACTTTTTATGTTATAATTCGTAAATTCCAAAATATATAAACTTTTTTTCACATTACCTTATTGCATTAGCTATCCATATTATACAATTTCACTTCACTTTTTCTCACGATTTCCATAAAATGTTACGTTTCCGATGAAAGTATTAAAAGTGTTGAAGGCCGCCATGTACGTTAAGTGACGTTTGTTTGTTTACAAAAATTCTATCTTGATGCGCAACTAACTGTACGTACATACATGTGCGCCAAAATTATGCTTCGGTATTTTTATTAAAAATGAACTACTTTTTTTTAAATAACCTAACCTAATCTATTTCTACATGAAATTTATAGCTTGTTCTGTAGTTATTAAACGGCTTGTCTTTCGACATAGGCCTTCTCCAAAGATCTCCGTATCTTTCGCTTTTCGTAACCATTCCGGGGCTGCTGCACTTTTCATGTCATCTTCCCATCGTTTTACTTGTCGTCCCTGTTCTGTTCTGTTAATATCTTGGTCCATTTT
Source organism: Papilio glaucus (assembly GCA_000931545.1). Classification (NCBI taxonomy): domain Eukaryota; kingdom Metazoa; phylum Arthropoda; class Insecta; order Lepidoptera; family Papilionidae; genus Papilio; species Papilio glaucus. Next base: position 170,622 of record JWHW01042226.1, read on the forward strand.
TCCGGAGTTTAAGTTCGGTAAAAACGGTATTTTTATAGTATGACATAAATACGTAATTCACTATTTATATATATTATTCTATATATTTTCGACGAAAAATGGTCATCGGTGGAGAACGAAGATTACAACGAACTGCATGTGTGTAGAGATTAACGTTACTATTTTTTTTTAAGTTATTTAATTCAGTAATTTTAAAATTCGCTTATCGCGAAAGACGCTTCCGCGTCGCATATATCCTGGGATTAGTCGAAGTTGAACGCCTCCGCTGCGGATGTGTGTAATCAGTTATACGGGCGGTTTAATGGCACAAATTAAATGAACAGGGCGTTTGTCGGCGACCGATAGTGGGTAACTGCTCGCCTTTGCCGCTGAAAAGTGGCTGGGCTAACGCGAATCTATCCGATGCAGGAGATTAGGGATGGTTGTGTGAAATGGATCTTTAAAAAATTTTAAAGGTATATTTTCTTTTTTAAATTATTTATGTTACATGATTGAAAAGTATGCATAAACGTCCACAACGCCAGCGGATTTGCTTAAAAAAAGCGTGTGGATGGAATTAAGAAACTTAGAGAAAATTAAAAGCATACACATTATTGATTTTCTTTGTTATAACAGCCCGAACCCCATTTATTTCTTGGTACTTGGCTTGATTTTCAATGAATTATTGTACTGCAAAGTACTTGCACGTGCGTTGCACGACTTAAATAATTGAGTTGGCATTTAGTTATTTTTGATATATGTTTAAGCGAACCTCAAGTTCAGAACAATAGAAAGTTATCGAAACCGCTGCTAAGAATTCAAGTCTTGCTCGAGAGTCGAACTCAGGAAATCCGCCGCAAGGCGCATTGTCAGTACCGTTGCACCACTGCCCCTAACGGTACACCGCGGTGTTCATACAAAGGTTCAATTATGCTACGAGCGGAACTGAGAGGTTGCTTTAATTCTGAAATGATTGTATAGCGCACTATTATAACCAATGATATAGAGCTTACGTTAAATAAAAAATCAACAACTTCCGGGACCATATTACGATGGCTCTTATCAAAGTCACCACAATGTACGAGAAGGACCAGTTACGTAAAACCCCTAATTGGTAATCGCTCCTTAATAACCGGTGTCTCGTTACGCTGGCAACAATTTTGTATGTAGCCTTATATCAAAGTCATCATTCATACTCTTTGCGGTGTCACGACTCGCTCGGGGCGTAATCCAATTTAAAATTCACCCGGCTGGCTTAAAAAGTGTGGTTAATTTGACGCGGCAAAAGAGAAGAGAAGCACTTGTGATTTTCGTCGGGTAACGTCTTGAAAACGCGTGAGGGCGCATTGGCCGCCCTATTTAAGTATTCACCTCTTTGAATTTATTTTTAGCAGCGCCTCCGTTGGGACACGCCTTAATCATAATCCGCTTGCATAAAATGTTGTAATTGAAGATTTACTTGAAACAGTTTCTTGGTAATTTTTGTTTGTATTATTTCACGTATTACGCTGGAAGATTCCCTTTGATTCGAGGAACTGTCGCTTACTCTCTCTTCAACGTCGGTCTCCTTTGAAAATCGACAGAGAGGTCTTAACAGCGCCAGCAATGTACGCCGCGAATGAGAGACGTTTTTGTTTTGCCGTACAGGTGCCACAATCCAGCATTAAACTGATTGATGTACAGGCGCTCGGGTGGATTCACACTTAGCGTAATTAAAACTTTTAAAGATTTCCTGCCGAATGTTCGCCGTTCGTCACAATTCTCAAACACTTTACTGGTATTATCCGGTTGTTTGAGCGTTATTCCAAATTAATATACTTTTATATTGGAACTTTATCATGTTTGGTGGTTTCAAAAATTCTCTTAAATTCACTTCTTAATTTTTTATCTTAAATCAGTTTAACAAGTGACAACCGTCACTTTTAGAAATAAACGAATTTAAATATGTATCTATAGATGTAAATATAAAACTCACGCAGAAACTCCTACTCATTAAACCCCTATTGGTGATATTAAACCCTCATTAGGCCTCTATTTATGATATTATAGTAGTTTCCAAATTAGACGGCTTATTAGTTTAACTGTTTCGTGGTTCTACCGCTATGTTACTTAAGTTATATTAAAAGTATTATATTCAAAAATCAACAATTGAAATAGACGTATCACTTGTCTAATGAATACGCCGCTTAAACTCAGCGACTTAAAGTAAACAAAGATCGTTTACAGTAAATTTAACTCAAATGAAACGTCTATTTCGTGGATTCTAGTTATATTTTGGCATTAGCGTCGCTATCAAAGGAGAACCGCGTCTGATTCATTGCCGCATTAATCCTTGACACGGCCACAGCTCACAAATTGTCGCTTTAATAATAGCGGGTAATAAGCTGTACTTTCGCTGGGAATTACGTCGTTTAAGCATTTGAACGTGTTTACACGGACCTCGACCGTTACACTATTACCAGAGCTGAATTGCGGTAATATTTCTTAAAAGAATCGTTTTGTTAACGTCCTTTCTCTCTCTTATATTTTTCAAACGACGTGTAAGTTCTTATAGAGTTATCAAATGTTCTTAGCTTCAGTGATCTCGTAATAGAAGAGGATTGTTCACTTTATATATGTATATTTTGATATAAGATGAATTTAAATGTACATATGCTTTCAAATGTCTGTAAAAAATATCATTTCATATATAGTAATACAAACTATTAATATTTTATTACCACTTATATCAATTATTCTAACGTAAAATTGTGCCAGTCATTCAAAATTCTTCAACCTTAAATATCGGATTAATTTCGGTTGCGATACACGATACCAAACATGTATTCATAAAATTGATTTTTTTCTGCGTGTTGCGTGTTTAATTATACAATAAGATAACATACTAATATAATAATATCCTGCTTGTCACACAGTTTTTTAAGGAAGAAGGCAAACGAGCAAGCGGATCACCTGATGTTAAGTGACTGCTACCCATAGGCATGTTCACATACGTTACCTACTTTTAATGAACAGAGGAGGCGATAAACAGGAAAAAGGATATTTTATTTTCCCAGCCAGCCGACCCATTGCAACAGATGTAGTTGTGGGCTCTATAACTGTTCAAATGTTCTCCATATTTTATTTCAAATCTCCAGTATTGAAACGAAGTTCAAGTATTTAAAGCAGCTATGTCATTAGTCTACAATAGTCTTATTATTTTGATACACTCACTCATAACTCAAGCAGGCGCAGACGGACGAGAACACGCACGGTTCGAAATATCCGAGTCACGCTCGCAGCGCATTAGCGCTATTTTTCCTCTCAAACGAACCGAAAATGATCACAAACTAGATTTACCTCATTATGACGCTCTCCCCCCTGACACGTGGTTCGATGAACTTTAAGTGAATAAAAAATGAGCGGCCATTTGTCGCGCATGTGTCACGCATTCGTCTCAACTTGATAGTCTGTATTAAGCCATGCGTTATTTTCGGCTTATTTCACGAATCGTTTATGGTATAGGTCGGAAAACTTTTTATTTTACAGTGCCTGTACGGTTTACATATTTAATAAACTCAACATATATTTTATATTTATTTGGTGTCATGATGTCCTGGTTAGCATTGTTTAGTAAAATTTTGTTTCGTTGGATAATAAAAGGATAAAAAATACTATATGTATTACTTTATGTATATACAATGTAAGCATGGTTAGATACAACTAGCTGAGAGGCAAGATACATAACGCCAACATATTAGAGTGTGTTTGAGTGTGTCGGGCTGTTTACGTATGTGGCGAAGACGTCGGCCTCAGCGGCTGGCTGTACCTCGTGGCCGCACTAATATGGTATTCTGGTGACTGAGGCGCCCCTCACGCCAGCCCTTCGCACTCTTAAATGTGTATCGGAGGTCATATTGTACACTGAGTGAATTCACAAGATAACTTATTAATATTTTATGTTACAGAAGGTAAGACATACTAAACAGTCGAATTAGGTATTTCCTGTTATGATAGTTATAAAATTTTGGCGTAAAAAAATTGTCTGCAAATCATTATCACTCAGTCAGCCTTCACCATACTGGTCTCGTTTAGCAGTGTACTCTCTTCCTGCTGTATATCCTCTAGAAGGTAGACGTTATATTACAGTTCGGGTAACTAAAGCTGGCAACTTCACACATATACGTCGCTTTTGTCCGTGAATAAGCGTAGCGTGACGTCGCACTGCATGCGCATCATGAAAAGTCTATCCGCGCCCTCGCGCACGGTCAAGCTTATGAGTATGAAAGGAGTTATTGTTTTGTTTTTGCTTTTATTTTTAAATACACATTAGCGTTTTTTGCATTTGATTTATTTAACGTTTCTCATTTAAAAACAATATTACTGTACAGCGTAATATATATAAACAACATATTTTTTAAATGTATTCACAACTCATCCAACCGTACCAAAATCAGAGTAGACTGGTTATTTTAAAATTATTGTATTTCAATCAAAATAATTTAATTGTAAACATACTGTATAGTGAAATTGTATCAGTGTTATGACTGTGAAGATGCCAGCTTTAGTTAACCGATGTTTAAGGCAGTATTTTGCTATCTTACATTAGATCCGTTAAAGATAATATAATACATAATTTCTCGATAGACGAAAGTCGTTTCATCGCCTTCGCCCGACATTCTTTCCGGCATGATTTGCTCTTGAACAAAGCAAAATCCGAAAGTAATTAATCTACTCGCTAATTGACAGATTATACGATTAAGGACAAAGCCAGATTTTACCCTTTTCAAGAGTTAAAATTCAAGCCTCCATTTTTCATTCCCATTTACTTCGTGGATTCTCCATTATGTTATCTGTACTAATTAATAGAGCGCCATGAATAAGCCAGAACCGATCCAATTTCCATATCGATGTTGAAATATTCCTTAAAAGATGGAAATATTTAATATAATTAAAGTGAGTGGCAGTGTTGGTAGGGGACGCCCT
>JWHW01042226.1:203091-232826 GCA_000931545.1 Papilio glaucus
GCAGTAATCATCTTAATATATATAAATCTCGTGTCACAATGTTTGTCCTGAATGGACTTCTAAACCACTTAACCGATTATAATAAAATTTGGTCACAATGTGGAATATCGTCCAACTTAAAAGATAGGATAGTTTTAAGTCGATTTTCTTTTTGTTTAGTGCTACCCGTGCAAAGCCGGGGCGTTTCGCTAGTCAGTTATAAATATCGACAACTAAAGCAATAAATTCGAAACAAAAGAGTTGTACGCATCACTCGCGGAATAAAACATCAGCTCACAAAAAAATCTTGTATCACCCCTGTACAAGGTTTTTTCTGTATACGTTTGAAATACGGCGTGCAACTCGAAACCCACTTGGGGTATTGCGCAATCCCTTTGAAGGGATCCTCGGGTGTTAGTTGTTCTTCAATAACAGTATGCCGCGACTTGAATACAAAGTACTTTCCTGTTTATCCCCTGATATTATGATTTAATGCATGAATTCAAGCGCGTAATTCGAGAACGAATTTGTTTTTAAGAATATGGGGGGACGCACTCTTAAAGTTATAACTTCTCTTAACTTTTAATGTAACAATTTAAAGATTACCGCGCCCATTTGTTAAGCGGAAACTTTTTTTTGAACACTAAATCAATCATTTCTTTAGTTAGGGTTTTCGATCCCTAACTTTCTCTCTTCTTCTTCTTCAAACTTCTCTTTCAAATCAATTAAACCACTGTTTCCTTAATTTAAATTTCGAACATTTTCCTTAAAAATCTTACTGACTGGAACAAAATAACACCCTGTATACTTAGTAGGCTTTTTCCATTTAATTGACTTAACACTTAAATAAATAATAATTATTTAAAGTACAAAACAAATGATACGAGCCAATAATAATTAATAATCGATTCACGTATTATTATATTTCTCACGTTCCGATGGCCTCGACGACAACTATCCCGGCCGCATATTAATATACTGATGTTAAAGAAAATAATAAGCTCAATTGAACTCTATGGTAAGACAATTAAAGTTGATAATTGTATAGAATGGGTTAGATATGAATGGGCTGATAAAAGTGTGAATTAATATTTTTCTAACAGGCAATTATAGCACATATGACTAAGACAATATGATCGATAATTAAATGCATTAAACAGATGTGAAGAAAGATATCACGCTTTGTGGCGCGTAAAATCTAGCTGATTTAAGAACTGTAGTGTTCTGAGTTTAAATGAATATCCGTTTAAGTGGAGTCCAATGTTAAATAGAAACTAGTTCAATTTAGTACACATTTGTATATGCCACGATATACCCTGCTTAGATAAAGAAATCTATCCTTTCCGACATGTTCGGTTAAACTTCTCAGGTAATACGTCCGTAGCTCTTCAGAAAGTTACTACGACAGCTTTAGTTCGTTTAATAACAGGTACAGTACAGGTAGATAACAAGTAGGTAACAGGTAGGTAACGTTACAAAACGGGTCAAACTACATTCATCCGATCTTTTAGATGTGTAAACACTACAATAATAGTATTGCTTGCATCATTCTGCTACCCTAAGACATTGTATGTGACGTGTAGTTTCATTACCAAAGGTGTGGGAATGTAAACACTTTTTCCTTTAACACGTCATCTTCCTGTTTCGCAATACAGTGTATCTTTGTCACACGGGCACGTGTATTTATCGCGGCATTATCGGCTCTTTATCGGTCATCGACGCATGTAACGATTTCTGTGCCAGATACGATACACTATTTGTCATATAAACATCACCGCGACGCCATTTGATGTTTTAATATTTGCTGTTGAGTGTACTCGAGTGGCCACGAAGAGTATTCGAGGGCTTATTGGGGACGAGTGTTCGTATTTTTTATTCTGTTATAACAGAACATTGTTCACGGAAAAGAAAATTATTTTAGATAATACCCATACGAATATATAATATTATACAGGAATCGAGTTAACATTTATTTGTTTCATTCTTGAGCAAATGTCTCGAACCAATTGTGTATCTTTTTGTTCTTATGATGTGTTCTTATAATGACATAAATATATCCATATAATAAAAATGTTACTGATCGCTGTCTGTACATGAAAGATATTTGAGAAAAACTATTATTGGGGTTCTTCATAAACGCATTAAACCCAAAACAATGATTTTTGTCTGTTTTTCTGTACGTTTGTGTTAATCTTAAGGCTTAGCCAATTTGGGTGCGGTTTTCACCAATGTATTGTGGTAAACTTCACTTAACATTTAGTGTTTGTTTTATCTCAATCGGTTTAAAAAAGTAAATAAAAAAGTTATATCAATTTAAAGAACCGTGTCAAACAATTGTTCGATAAACATGCTATAAAATAGAGTACTATTATATAGATTACTACTGTTTGGTAAGTAATATCATTTCGATTAAGTAAACTAAACGGGTGAAACCGCGGGGCACAACTAGTCTCTTAATAAAACTTTCTAACCGCTATCCACAGGTCTTATCACATGGACGTTTGTCCGTTTCCCAATCCATATTTTCAATTTCTTCTGCCGATACCATTCTCTACCCATATATAGGTAGATGATTAGATTTTGATTCCTATGACATTACAAGTGATTGACTTAATATTGAGATGGATAAGATCATCCATGATTCTATAACACTTTTAGTTCTTCAACTATTTTTATTTATGTTACATACGCCTGTTATTAACTGATATCAACAGTTAGGTGAACGTGGGACTATATTCAAACTGTTCAGTTGCACATCACCGTTGTTCCTGTTTACAAAAAATATCAAAGCGATCGGAGTGTATCCTAAAAAAAATTCAATATAAGATCGTGATACTAAAGGGAACAGTTCTATCTAATTCCGTAAGTACGTGTCAGGTCAACTGTGTTTAGAATATACAACAACTAAATGTAGCCAGAGAATAGTTGTTATCATATAAACTGAATACATATACATATATTTTTTTTTTATTTTTATTTATTTAAAAAACAACTGCATAGCGTCCTTACAGTACGCAACCAATTTGACACTATACATACTAGTTTACACGATAACCTTTATAATAACAGTAAAAACACATAACAATGGCAAATACAAAAAAAACAACAAAAATACAAAAAAAAAATACATAGATAAACAGTGCAAGAATATATCAACGCGTAACTACACGTCAATATTATTAATCAATAATCAATAAATTTAATATTCAAACGTCTTCCACACATCTGAAGGCAGCCTCTGTGAATTTCGGCTCGCTGCAACTAAATATATCTATATCCCTAGATATGATATTAAGAAGCCGTATAGCCCGCACTATAGGAGCATTTTCCAATAGATTCGTCCTAGCGGTGGGCTCGAGAAACAATGGGGGGCGGCGGCGCACCTGAACCACGCAGTCAGGGACACGCAGGCGCAGCGCTGCTAGCACGGCTGGCCGGCATACCGCGCCGCGCAGGACGCGCCACACGCTGCGCACGAGGGCCACGTCCCGACGCACTCGCAACGTGCTGTATCCGACCATACCATTCACAAATAAACTCGGATACATTAACGGGAAGCAAGGATAAACTCCGTACTGCTTGTAATACAGGAACCGCGTAAACTTATTTTGAATTCTTTCTACCATCAGAATGTATTTTTTTTCATGGGGACTCCAAATGGAACTACTCGTTTCTAGATGACTCCTAACTAATGCGTTATATAAAACTTTTATTACTAGCGCATTTTCAAAATTCTTACATTGCCTAATAATAAAACCGAGATTTCTAAACGATTTCCTACAGATATTCGCAATGTGGTTTCGGAAGTTCAATTCCTCGACCATCTCGACTCCAGAGACTTATATCTTTTGAACTAGCAATTTCGCAAACAAACAAATAAAATCACGAACGCATTCAGAGTTCAGTATAAACGGGTTTGCTCGAGTAAAGATTTATGCATGTATCCTCGTCCGCATGGTGCATGCATGCATGCGTACAATGGGACACAAAGCCGCCTGTAAGGCTGCATTATCGCTGTTCCATAAAGAATACAGCCTTTGAGCGTAAAGCGAATGTAGACTTTATTCAACTTTATTCTGAATTTCTGATATAGCTTTTCAAAAGAAAAGCCTGTAAAGGTTTTTTTTCGGTTTGTGAATAAGATCCGTGTGGGAATTTTATTTAAGCAGTGGACAAAATCATTTTTAACGTCGTATGGCTCTCTTTTCATTATTTACTATGGACAATAGCGGAGTGGATTTCTTGCTTTGGTAGTTAGTATGGATTGATGATTGAAGTGTCAAAGAATATGCGCAAGAATTTTTGGAAGTTTTCTGGGATTACACTAAATTTCTTTCTTTTATTTGTGTCAGGTGTATAGCCGTTGGTGTAGACTTATTTATAGTAAGAAGTAATTCATGCCACGTGTGAGATATAAAATAAATATATATCAAAAAATATGTTCAAATTAATTGCTAAATTTAATAATTAATTGATAAAAGTAGTAAAAGATTAAACATTTCCATAATTTTAGTAGGTATACAAAAGTGTTGTTCTGAAACCTTACAAATCAACAAATAACTACTCGTAATAAAAATATTTATGAGCAATATAAGATAATGTCAAGAAAGAGTCAAGCATCAAGAAAAAGAGGTCAATTGCCTACCTAATATGTCAAAAGGTAGTTGTCGTTCGTATTACTTTAGATAAACAATACGCATACATTTACTATTACTATATGTTGCCGAGCTGAGACATCTAAACCTAGCTAGAATATAAAAGACAATGAAATGGAAAACAAAGTATAGTTTTCTGTGTCCAGGACACTAGCATTAAACTATCGTATTTACGATGTGGCACCAAAATAACTTGGAGTTTATACACGAGAAAACATTCATGTAATAACATTTTGTATTCTGTTTATCCGGTAAAATGCGTTTGTATCGGCAGGAATAATGGAACAGTCCCTTTTTACCATTTTCATTTTTCAACACGAACTATCACCAACGGTATATCTTGATGGTGCTTTCCAGGGGATCAATTTTGTTGTCGTATTTGATTTATGTTGGCTTAATTGTTCAATATCCTTAACATAGATATATATCATTCTATAATAAATAACTTGTTATATGAACTATATAAAACAATTTTTATACAATAAAAAACATGCAGTTATGTAGATCAGGCATGGAAAAGGAGAAAACAGCGTTCCACGTCATACTGCACCACCGCGCAGTGTATTACAGGGTTAAGTATCTCGGCCGCCAGCAATATTAAGAGGTTGCTGTAGTTCTTCCGGGAGATGGGCTAGCTGGGTTTATCCTAGTCGGGAAGTCACACGCAAAATACGCACTAGTCGGAGTATTGTAGAAAAGTAGCCCCTTACTACTAACTAAAAAACGTGCAAACAATGTATCTGGAATTTAGTTCAGCCTGAAGTTCAGATGTTGACCTTAAGCATACGAGAACCAAATGAGTTTCAGTTATTTTCCCGACCGGTTTCGATATATAATTTATATAAGTGTGTTTATCAATAGACACAACAGAGCACAAAAAAGTTGCCATTTCTTTTTCCACCAAGACTATGTAAAATGAAAAATTTAATCTTAAACAAAAAAGTCTGATAAGCAGTAAAACATCATTACCACCTTTACGTAAAAAAAGTACATTCTAATTTCGTCGTCGTATCAAAATAGCAGTATTTCCTTTTTTTTCATAAACTCTAAAACATATCCTATTTTCGCGTTTTACGATTAACATTCACGTCACGTAAATATTTTATTACAGTATTACAGAACGTACGAGTGAAGTCACGAGCGGGCGGCTGAAAAAAAAAATTGCTTAGCGTAAGCGTTTTGCATATTTACAGAAACGTGTCTCGATAAGTAATATTTGACTAACATTGCTCAATAGACCTTAAACTATCACTATTATTATTTTATTCGAGTTAAATTCAAATTATAAGGCAAAAAAATAAATTAAAATGCTAGGCCACGAATTCATAATTTATTATTTGCTAAATAATTATGTAACAAAATAAGTATTTTCTAAAGCACGAAATGAGCAAAATATTCTCCTGGAAGTAACCGATATATCGACCCCAATGACGTGCTAGATAGGATTACCAGATCTGAATTTCCCGGGATTAAGAACCTCTGCACTAGCGCGGTTGTATACCTTTAAAATTAGGACCGACAGTAACGTCTTGACGAAATGGTGGATGCGTAGGTTCCCTAAACAGCCTGTAATCGAAACCCTGATTGCGATGGTGGACCTTACCCTTGCAAACCGAAGAGAATCCAAATATTTATATCAATATCCCATACAACAAAAAGACTTTTGGTTATACCAAACGAGGCTTAAAAGACATTTAAGAACGTGCCTGGTTAATGTATACAAGTTTGGTTTCAAAGCTAAAGTTATAAACGTCTGATTTTCGCAATCGTTAAGGACTTGAGACGCAGAAAGAAGTTTGTCACAGTCACAAGTATTTTAACAAATGTTCTCGAGCCAAGGTTACATTATGTTTTTGTTATGTCCCGTCTGTTTTCTCCGCCGTCTGCTCGCTTTGATAAATAGTTAATTTTATTCATGTCAGTAGGCGTATTTCTTACAGAAAAAATGAAACGAGTTATTATTCCTTGCTTTTTTCAAGTCAATATATTTTATTAAAGGTTAATAAAAATGTACGATATTATTTGAGTTAAACATAGACAAATATAAACACATTAGACTACAAATAAAATGCGTAGATTTTGTATCTATACTTGACGTCTTATTGCCTTTTCATAACTATACCTTGTATCTTCTATGCTTCATAATACGATCAGATACGATAAACTTTATTACTATTAGCTCCCTGATGTTCCTGGAACTGTAGATCTAGAATCCAACAGTAATATTCAATCCTCGTAAAAGTTATATAGCATTCGACACATAAATACTCATATATATCATAGTAACCATAGATAAAGAACATCATGACAGTTTCGGGAGGGCCAATCCATAAACGTCAAGCCATTTGTCGTCAATAAGCGGTCCCAATGGCCGCGCACAATGCCGGCATCTCATTACCGCTGATTGCCACCGCCATCTGTCGGAGCGGAACCAGTAATAGATCGATACACGCCGCCGTGATACGGACACACGATCAAAATCTTACTATCAGCGTCATTCATCATCACATATGAACCAATCCTCGGTTATTCCTGATGATTTTGACGTTGTTCAATCAAAGTCATTATGGGAATAATAATAATAAATCAGCCTTTTTAGTATGTTTCCCCAGTAAAGGCTTGTCCATTTATTATTATTATTCAAATAATGACTTTTGTCATTTGGTCTCCTCTCGGAGAGAGAGAAGGGGCCGATATCCACCAAGCTGACCCAGTGCGGGTTGGTGGATGTCACATGTCTTCGAATTTGGTGGTTCTAAGACATGCCGGTTTCCTCGCGATATTTTCCTTCAACGTTTTTGGAGCAGTGGTGTTGAAATAAATTACACAAATTAAAGCGGCTGCCTGGGTTCGAACCCGCAACCTACAGTACGTAAGTCGGGGCCTATACCACTGCTCCTCAATATTTAAAAGTGCTTACACAAACTTACAGCTTGAGTTGTCTACACCTTAGTAATATTATAAAAAGTTCAGACAATTTTAACGTTCCAGGGTTTATTTCAACCAACGTGAACTGATGCCTAAAATAATATGAGTTACTTTTTAGCTTTCATCCGTGTTACCAAAATTTGTAGGGCTGATTGGCGTAGTTAGTAAGATACTTACATTTCACGCCGCAGGTAGTGGGTTCGATTCCCACCAAGAACAGATATTTGTGTATATGAACATGTCTGGGTGTAATTATCTATTTAAGTATGTATTTACGAAAGAAAACTAGCATATGCATACTGCATATGCTAGTTTTCTTTCGTAAATACAGTCAGTTATCTGGTTTTCGTAGCACAAGCTCTGCTTAGTTTTAGATCAAATGGCCATGCGTTAATAATGTCCCAGGATTTTTATTTATTCATTTATAATCCTATAAATCAGTTTTAGAAGTCACAAGATCTATTCTCCAGATTTTCTCCACTCATGCTCGCTACGAACCAATATAAAATCTGCATGAAGATGCCAGTAGACGTGTAATAGCTAATTTTAATATCTACAGTTTTCGTTTATCTATTTAAATATTGTTATTTCCACAAGCAATTGATATAAAAAGCTGCCAGGTTATTGTGTTTGTTCTTTCCTACGGAATAGAATTGTAGAGCGCTACATTAATCTTAATGATTGATCCTTGCCGTCTAAACAGAGGTTAGCGCGGCTTAGTCCAAAGGAATTCCTTCCATTTATATTTCGCCGAAAACAAAAGCCGTAAAAGCAAAAACATCAACAGTTTTTTTTTCACGTTAATTGATTAGTCTTATTAAACATACGGACAAACATTCACGCCTATATTCTTATACAGTTCAGTCAGAACACATTTTTAAATTTGATTTTGTTTTTCGTGTTCCTCAAACTTTTGAGGCTGTAGGAGCAGTGTACATGTGACCTTAAGCAGTCTTAGACTAAGTATATATATATATATATGATATAAGGTCTCACTTTTACTACGTCCATACATCACATATAGACACGCTTGCGTTTATTCATGACACACCTTAATATGTCAACGGGATTTAAATTAGGTTAGGTCGTTTGTCCCATACCTTGATTTCAATATGATTTTAGAAATATAAAAACTTGATAGTTTAAAGTATCGATTTGATCTTTAACCGGTAGTAATATAGTTAACAATTTATCATTTAGAACAAAATCATTGAGCGTTACGCCATCGAGGGAGATATTTATAACAGTCATTTTTTTCGTGCATGACGCGCCGGGTCTGCGATCGCGGCCGATTTTTCCCGCCTTTTTGCCGGTCAGCGGACAAACATTTTTCACGGGAGATCGTTTGATCGACACCCCGTATCGTCGTAATTGGCCTTTGTAGGTGAAAATTGTTGTTTAAACGTGTTCACCCGCAATGTTGATATCGGGACCCCCCGCAATGGCCATAGTTTCAAATTTGATATTAAAAAAAAATAACCGTACTTTATTTATTTATTTTATTAGGCAACATTAACGAAAAAAGTAAGGTTTTAGTATGTATACTGAAATTGTAAATTGATGATTTTCTGACCGGTCTAGTGCCACTTTAGCTTTGGGATTTCTTCGTTCCAAATTCATACACGGGGTGTACGTTAGAGTGGGGAGGACGCACTAGTTAAAGACTATCATCTTTAGGCATAGAGGTATTTGCTACTTTAGGATGAAGCGGATTTCCGTCTCAGCGGTCTAGTCGAATGCTTCTATCGATCACTTTGATGAAGTTACCCCCACCAAACTGTATGGCCTGTCCGAAATGCACATAGTCTTTTACTACTTCAATAACTGCATTCTAACTGGGCCAGGGCCGATGTGTTGTTTGATGTGACTGTAGTCCTCCAGCGACTCAGCTATTTTGACTATGTCAGCAAGCACCTTGATTTGACGTTGATTCCTCGCATATTTCCAGACCAGCGTCTGAAAACTAACTTTGATTGCAGCGGTGAACATTTTCGGTTTCGGGGAGATAACATCCCCCTGTCTCACCAGAACCAGACCAGAAGTGTGGGCCCTCCTTCCTGATGGACCTATGACTTTGTGAGAAAGGCAGGAAGTCGCTGGATGTGGAAAGCGGAGAATATTGTAGAAGGCATTGGAAAAACAGTTGATAATAGTTTGTTACCCTTGATACTAAGTTTGGCCTTCACGCGCTCCACAAGAGAAAGCAAAGCGAATGGTATCAAATATTAATCACAATTACGTATCGACATGGCAACTCATTTCGTTCTCGATATCAAAGGCGAACCATCGATCACGCAACAAAATTGATTCCGTGTCCGAACGATATCAGATTTGTTTTGAAAGGTCGCCATTGTCTTCGCTTTTGATTTCGTTACCGCACAATACAAAATATTCGATTTAACATCTGGGATCGTACGAGTGTTGCGTTGTTCTATCTGATATATAAACGATTTATAATTGTGTTATTCTCTTGATAAATAACCAGCGATTGTTAGAACATGTTAAAAACGTTCTAACAATTATAAATAAAATCAGTTATTGATAGCTGTTATTATGTTTCTTTCGCTATCGTAACAAATCTACTGATAAACATGATTCATGTAACAAATTAGCAAAAACTTATAAAAAGCACTAATCTTAGCTAGATTAGATTATATAGATAGATTTTTACCCCAAGAGATTACTAAATGTCCTAAGATAAACGTGAAGTTTAATGCAACATCTGAAGTTATAATTGTAAAAACATGACGTTTATAAAATGTGCAACAAAAACTCATAAAACTTTCATATCGTATAATACTGACTAGAACTCCAATTTAAGCGGCGTCAAATTTTCAACGGGCGACAATATTACGACCACAATCGTCTACCCCCATTCCGCGCGCGCTCACCCTCCGACAACGCGCACAATAACAATTCACACAACGAGATAAGTAAAAATACGAGCTTATTAAACCGTAAAATGTAATAATGGGGAGTCGAAAGTCAACAATGGTCGATTTCGAACGGCATTATGCGTTGCTGTTATAAACGGCCGCCATTTTGCGAACGCACCGGTCTAATCTCACCCTACTGTATTTTTTTCATTATGAATGACACGCAAGCCATGTGCTAGTTCATATGACGTCATTTAAAAAGTATGAATACAACATTAAAAATCTGTCACGTAATTAAACCTTCTGAAAAACATCTAGTACTTACTTTAAAACATAACGGTCATATGAGCCTAGGATTTACTATTCTACTATTACTTAATAAAGTATTGGCGTGTCAAAGAATCATCAAGATAATGAATAAATTATTAATAATCTGGGCCACGGTCCTCAAGGAAATCTTAATTACAAGTACACGCGTGGTTCTGTCTTCACTAGTTCTCTGTCCGATTACCTAGTGATGACGTATCATCCCTGACCTCTGTCCCCAATGACATCGTATTCTAGAACGTTCTTATGATCTTATTGCGTAATTTATAATCGGAATAAACGGAAACTTTGATTAGGGAATGTTTACAATGCGAATAGTGCCTTAAATTTTAATTTGTATTTATAATATTTTATTTTAGTGTAAATATGTAACGTGTTTGTATGCCCCGTTTAAATGGGTACAAAGCTACGAAGGGTATAAATAAATAACAACATTCCGGTCTGTTGATACTACAAGATAGTCACTAGAATATGGAGAAGGGCGAAATTGACAAGGACAACGTGCATGCCTTATCGAATATAGATACGAGTTATGAACATTCATGAGCAAACTACATTGCGCAAACTATTGACCGGAGTGTGACCTCTTTGGCATCCTTGATCACGTCTCACACAAGACGAACATCGCCTTAAGCGAATTTTTATTAATTTAATGCAGGTCCACAACAGCTTAAATATCTTGACGTTGAAAATAATACTACGTGCTGATAATTTAGCCAATAGGTAAACACAACATTCGACAACACGTTACGTTACGTAAAGCAACTAACAAAATAAGCGTATATTAAGTCTGTGCCTCTGAGGTTACAAATATTAATCGAAAAAAAAATGTTGTAGGTACCCCATGGGATAACAATGTCCATCATTTATAATGTAAATATATACTCAGCCAAATCGTACAAAAATCAACAACGTATAAAATTCATAATTTACTTAGAAATATGTGTTACAAGGCTGGTATTTCAAACTTATACTTTAAGACTGCAAGTTCGTTATGATCACAAATTTACCAAGATAATTAGAAATTATAATATAACTAACTCTGAATAATTAAAAGTAATTAAACAAGATATGGAATAATCCAGAATTATGACGCAAAATTCAATAACTGTCGAACACAGCCTACATCTGAGCGAACGTTATCTCGGTTATGGTAAATCGTATCAATGGTATAGATAGTTCAACTTATATTGGCGCGTGGCACTTTGTGTGCCTAACAATTGTATGGATACAGTGAGCCCGTGTACTTGACGAGACGTTGATCGGACGACGTCTGAAACCATCACTTACACATAGATCATAGCACAGTTTAACAGTGGTAGAGTGGTAGAGAATACTCTGCGTTTCTTCTGATGAGTGAGGTGCCGGAGGCCTAATTTCTGTCGTCTTCCCCTTCCCACCCTTTCTTCATAAGGATAGGAAGAGAACGGGAAGAGGATTTGACGGGGAGAGTGTTAACGGGGAAAAGGAAATATCCTTTTTCCTATCTATGTCCTTCTCTGTCCATTCAAGGTATGCAACGCATCTACAACATTTGCTTGTTGCGAACAAGTTGCGGATATCTATGGTTAGCGCTCACTTAGAATCAATTGATCGACTTGTTCGTTTGACAATTTCTTCCATAAAAAAAGAAGCATCATGTTTAAGCCACGCGCCAAGAAGTGTTGAACTGAGTATACTTGTTATTACCGCTCGCCAATGCGCAGCTGATAAGGAGTAACGGTCGCAAGGAGTTGTACGGACTATCAACAACTGACTTAAAATTTAATTACCAATTAAATGTAACATTGAAATACCTTATATTAAGTTGCCAACGTTAAAATAGTCTTACTAAATTTGTCTGTTTATAATGATAAATTTACTAAAATTTACCCGAATTATTTTCTTATAAATTGTGATTTGTAAGAAAATAATTTCAGTAATTTTATTACTATTTTTTCAACGAATTTCACGAGCACAATAAAATAAACTATTTTATCGTCTACGTCTTATTTGTAATATAAAAATAATCAAAAATATATTGTACTACTCAATGAGGTTTCAGTGTGGGTTGATTCAAATTTGACTTCAAATAAATTACGTCCAAAAATATTAAAATGGACAATGTTATAAGCGTTGCCTGATCTCTTGAGAATAAAAAAGGAATGAAAGGGACAACTTTTAAATTAGGAAATATTAATATCGGCACACGGGCCATGTTTCGGATATAGACCGAGGTCGTTGACCTCCGTGTGTGAGCTCAGCATTCAATTAAACATTCAATGGCGAGCCTCCGGGCCCAACGCCGCTGCGAACATAATATCGCTTCGCAATTAATTGCTGTTCACAACCTGGAAATTACAGAATGCTTCGTTAATTCTCGTGTAACATAGATTACTATACAACTAGAGGCTAAAGCCGTCACAATATAAAAAGAGTTCTTCGGGTTTCAGAAGTGAGATGACAAATCTGAAATCAAATTAAATGTTTTACATAAGAGAAACCGAGTTCACAAATTTTTGAACTGTCACTATTGTTATAAATGTAATAATAATATTATTACATTTATAACAATTTATTATTATTATAATATTAATAATAATATAATAATAATACTTATTACTGATGTGTGCGTGATGTTAGTAGTGAGGTTTGAGATTAATTTTATTAATCATGGGATACCAGGCTTCAAGAAGTCCAAACCGAGCATACAACTGCAAGACCTCAAGATACAGTGAGCAGAGACACCTCAGTCCCCCCCGTCCCCCCTCCCGTGACCATGATCGCTGTAAAGTACTCGAATCGTCGGGAACCAAATAAACACGAAAAAATCCGTAAAATTAGTTTTATTCCAATGATTCAAAAAATATTTGATTTAGCTTTAATCTTTATTCTGACGTCATAAACATTGTAACCCTTATCTTACCTTATAACCTTATATATTTAAATTCAGTGTCCACGAAAATGTAAATGATCCTTTGTGCCTATTTTAATTAAAGTAGGCAGCGGTAGTGTTATGTTGCAAGGAAGGCGAACGGACGTCTAATATCTTGGGATTAAAAATCTCCTTTGCCTTTTACCGTCCGCAATATACTAAATGACGTTATTAAAATGCATAAAGCGGCCATTATTATCAATATAATATGAGTAGTTAAAAAGTTTCTTTATTTTGCAACAATCCAAGTATATACAATGTAAACTCATACATAGTATGACATTAGTTCTGATGTGCGCAAGATTACACAATTTAATTCCCCCATTGAACATTACATACCGGTAGCCTTCACGATATTTTTTTAAAACATACCTGCTCCCGAATGAAGGGATTTCAGTCGTCGTTCATTGTGCGTTTTTGCTGGACTTTAAACTGGTTAACATAACTTGGTTGGCTGGATGGTTTTCATTATCATTATAAACAAATGTCATATTCTAAGGTAATAAAACAAGTCTGCCTCTGTTCATATTTACTCTATGGCAAATGTACGTATCATACTTGCTCTGTCATTAGGCCGCGGTGAGATCGACTAAAGAATTAAAAATGATTGCTCACCGGATCTCGAATGTCGGCCATGTCGAAACCAGATTTAATACTCATGCGTCCTTAAACCCTTAAGTGCTCTTTGCTCCCAAAGCTTACTTTAGTTACAAAGTTGTATTTGACATTAAACAGTAATATGCTGAATGATTTGATAACGGTGGTTGGTTAAATAACATTTTGAGGTAGCTAAGTCTTAGCATCTTTTTCTCTTTCTATTTCTCGATTTGATGAACACAAATCTATTAATTTGATAGCACCGTGTTTTATTTAGTGATAAGTGATGAGTAGAGTTGTTACTTAGTGATATAAAGTATTAAAAAATATAACAAAGAAAGAGGGTATTATAAAATTCGCTTAAGTTTATGTAATGTTTGTGGTGGCAGACTAATATATGTTGGTTTGTACTAATTAAACACATTAGTACAGTCAATGAAGTGATTTGTGATAACTATGTTTACCTTGTCAGATTGGAATAAAATACCCACAAGTTATTATTATTTTTTATTCCTACCTACGGGACCCCATGACTGTTAAGTATGAAACGACCCTTCCGAGGGGTGCTACCTGCGCTTGAGTGAAGGCTAATAAAAACAATACTTTTAGTAATTATTAACAACGATATCACATCACAGCCAGAAATTAACATCGACTATTTTTATTTATCTTAACTTTTTTTTTCTACTCTTGCTTGTAGCATTTAGAAAACCAAATATATAGATTAAAGAATTACAACAGACCTACAACTATTTGCGTAGTATCGCTGTTTATAAGATGCAAAGACAGTTGTCAATAATCAAATACAAAATATATATCATGTCATACAAAAATGCACAGATGCAGCAAATGTGCCACTAGCGGTCGAAAAGTGAAGACTCGAAAAGCGTGCTATTAGCACGCTTTTTTTTCTATAGCTTACGTCACGTGTTTACATTTACGCTAAGTGACAAACACTAGCTGTCATCTTTTTTCTTATTTCAATTACGGTATCAAATGTTGCTGTCAATGCTTTGGAACACTTATTTTGTATAACATACCTATAGTATAAAAACAATATGTGACAACGTTCATACATTATTACTTTTTACAGCAAGTAAGAGTCGAAGGTACTCGCATCCGACCATCTGCTCTTTAATATAATATCTTATTGAATTTGGTAACATCGTAATATGAGTGAAGTCAGGAATTTTTATTAAATTATTTTACGGTCATAAAGTCACCAGTTTTATTGATATCGTTGAATAAAACCGAGTTCGGGCCCGTTTCCGACGAGTTTTATGACTTACGTTAAATTTAATTTCGTTACTTGGGAAAAAAACGTTCTGAAGTATGATTACTTCATTCTTTAATTCTCAACGAATAAGGATGTTAATGGGCCACTAATAGTTTCTTTTTCAATTGAACTAATTAAATATTTTCAACACGTCTCGAGGTTTTATTGTTTTGAGATAGTAACAGAGTGTTCTTCATTAATAAAACACTTGGTAGCTGTGCCGGAAACTGACCAATCACAGTATTTCGAAACGCATTCGGTTCATATAAGGTACCGCAATACACACGGGAGGAGCGGAAGCGATGAATTTAAAAATTCTAATCAAAATATGTGAATTTTAATTTAACTTCTTTATTTCTAATTAAATAAATGTTTTTCTTTCTATTGTCAGTAAGAAATCGACATTCCAGATTTTTAGGAAAGAAGAATCATAAAGTAACGAATAGATATAAAATTTCCACTTGAAAGACATCAAACCTCAAACAAAATTCGTGTAATCACGTAACTTACGTCATAAGCTTCCTAATGTTATATCCCAGTGTTAACTATATATTTGTTATTATTGTTGTGTTTAATTTTACATTTTATCTTATATTTTAATTATTTTTACTTATGATTTATTATCTGTGTTATTCCGCATATTCATTGCAGAGGTAGGTTTAAGACTGTTAAGATTTTTGTAAAAATAAATAAGGAATTTGGCGGTAGTTGCGGACACAGTCGCAAAGTCGTCGGACCTCTACAGTGCGCACAATACGTTGTTCTTTGATTTCTCTATCGCATTCGCTGCGATCCTTAATAACTCCGCTGCCCGCTCAGCACTATGCGCGCGCCCTGTTCAGTTTAATTTACGCAATCAAACACACCATCAAGCGGGCTATAATTAAGAGTTTTAATAACGCCGGAGCAGTGAGACTATAAAAATCATTATGCTAATTATTGTTGGAGGGACCTCTATTATTTTGGAGCAATTATTCTTCCCGTTGTACGATTTATGAGAGTATAAAACTGTACGACGTTTTTGGTAGTATGGTTTTGTAGTTAATGGTCGATTTTTGATATTTAAGATTCAAATTCAAATTGTTTTTTTTATTTATTTATAACATAATATAATGTTAATTGAAAATAAATAAATCGTCTATGTCAAGACCATACCCAAAAGCGTGTTTTTAAGGTTTTTTTAAACTATATAATAATTAATGATTTAATCAAACACTATATACTTAGAATACTTTGTGTAATATTAGGAAAGGATAGGAAAGAGAAGTGGACTAAAATTGTGCTCCAGCGTCACATATATCAGACGAAACGCAGAATTTTTCTACTTCACGTCTGTCTTCTGTGAGGTCGTGGTATTTCACCGGTCGAGCCGGCCCATTCGTGCAACAGATGTTGTTGCGGGCTCTACTGCTGTCAAGTTCTTCAGGTTTTTGATTTCGGTTTTTTGTAGTTTTACTGAGTTTAAATTATGACTTTATTCATGTAAAACAAGAACACGAGATGAACGCTTCTTAATTTCTTATTCTCTTCAATGAATGCACTTATTGAGAGATACTGTTGCTGGCCGAACATCTGCTCCGCTTCAGTTGCAATCACGACGCTAACGGAACTTGTCTTATGAAATATTACACTACATTAATCCTGGGGAATCAATAAATGGACAAGATAAAGACGGAAGAACTTTAATGTAGATATAACGAAAAAAAATCCAAATTAAACACAAGTAATGTTATACTTCTCTTAATGGGTTACTTTATGGTAAAAGTGATTCTAAAGAGTTTTGTAGGATGTGTTCATCCAACATTTGCAACACATTTTGGTTGTTGTGGATCCCTATGGGTAGCGGTCACTTAATATCAAGTGAATCACTTGCTCGTTCTGCACCATCTACCATAAAAAACTAAAATCGATTAAATCTTATTCGATCGATCGATTTAATATCATTTAATTTTGTATTCATATTCCAACTTCTGATATGTTCCAACAACTTAGGTAACGTAATACATAAAGCTGTCTCTAATCAGGGAACATTTTTAATTAAGAAGTAAGAAGATTTAAATTAAGAGGAATATCTTTCTACTTCGAGCATTCTTCTTAATTACGCGACAACCGCGACGCGCGCGGCCGCTACTACTTTGTGAACTCGTCTAATGAATATTTAATATACCACCATCCTTATGTAAATCCATAGCTAGCTCCATTCACTCGCCTCTCCATCGTACTTACATTATTGAGTAAAGAATTTGATAATGTGATACAATAATATGATTGTAGAAATGCATTAAAAGAATACTTGTTCAAACAATTGTAATGTTCTCTATGAAATCCGAACACATACTTTCTACATTCTGGTCCATATCGAGATATAAATTAAAATACATGGCAGCCCTTACAGTTTTTATATTTTCATCGAAAATGTTGTAATTTTGTGGAAATTGTAAAATAATATGATGTGAAATTGTATAATATGGACAGCTAATGTTATAAGGTAAAAAAAAAATCGAAAATGTGTTAGAATTATCGAATTTTTGCGGTAAGATGGTTTGTTTACAAAATTTCCATCTCGATTTAGAAAAAAAACTATAGTATATTTAGTGATGTTTTTAAAAGTGTTTTATAGATAGTAGCTTAGCGGTTAAAACACAGATATCAATTTCTAGAACGTAAAGACTATCAGCGCGTTCCGTGGTATTATTATAACCCTTGTTATAATAATAACAAAAACCATAATTTCCACTTGAATAGAACCGACGAGACCAATGCATATCAATCCTCAATATATAGAGGTCAAGTGACGATATCTTATCGTAGATAACAAACAACAATGCACATATGTACATATGATATATAATGAGTACATTAGGAATATCTGATATACGTTAGTGGTTTGTTGAGCAATGCATTCACCAACACACTTCGTACCTTACACCATATGTAATGATGCGATTTACCTGAAACAAGAAATATAATTAATTTAATAAAAATACAAGCATACGGCATATGAAAACATACGTCATTAATTTGTTAGTGGAGTCAATTATTAAAAAAAACTATACGTGTCGTAACGTGCACAACACATAATCCGAGTTCATGTTTATGTATTCCCTTTATATAATATATCTTTTTATCTATTTATTACCTAACCAATTTCCTACTTCTCTCTTTTTCTAGTTAATCCTACATAAAGGCGTAAGGTCCCGTATACATGCTGACAAAACGAACTGATTTTCAACTCATGTCATTAATGGTTTACACTAAATCGTTTTCTACCTTCTTCCATACAAAATATAATCTACCTTCTGACATAAACAAATCACAAGTCTCTGCAAACTAATCTTTGGTTATAAGTTTCTTTGACTACGTGATTACAGGTTTTCGCATAACAATAGTCCTCAAGTCTAGTGGACTAAAGTAACATGGAACAAACGTAATGAAATTGTTTCTGTGGTTGGCCTATATACAAATAAATATTACGCACGGTAGATAATTCTTCGTAATCGCAATAATTTATTACATTCATAAATGACGAAGCTTCAATCACTATTCGCTATCCAGTCGACGGTGACACAGATTTGATTTTTGCACTAATAACAGAACGTATGGTAAACTATCGCGAACTCGCTACTTCGCAACTGGGTCTCGGAGACCTTCGAAAGCAATTGAAAGAGCCCGAACACAAAATATTTTCTAGCAACTCCACAAGCTTATAAGAGTCCATTTCGTTTGCGATCCCCGTCACGTGTGCTACGTTGATAAGTAGGTGCGACGTGAGTGCGTGTGTTTGCATTCTCGACCTTACGTCTGTGAGGATTGGCACACAGCTGCTGCGGATCATTGCCATGGAAATATAGACCTCACGATCATAGTCTTAGATGTCGGATTTCGTTTGAATTGTTTTGAATCTATATAGCAAGAATTGCATACGTATACATTTAATTTGGCAAGGTTTGAGAATCGTTAGGAGACACTTGTAATTTAAAGCTTAAGTTTAGTCTTTAGATTTTATTCGATATGTAATATTACGAGCATTATTCAGATTACGTAACGACACACACATACATGTTTCAAAGCGTAAAGGTAATGTAATATGTGTTTTGAATGTGTGTAAACAAAAATTAAGCAATTTCAGGTGATTTATATCAAGAAGTAGTGTTGTAGCGCTGATTGTTAAATATTCAATTGAACGAAATGTATAAATAACAAATGTTATATGTATACATTCAAAAATTTCATTCATTCATTTCATTCGCGAAAAATATTACTCAACAGGCAATCACGCAAATAAAGACTTGGTATTCAGATATATTTTTATAAAGGCGATCCAAAATCTGAAACCTTCCTCCTGGGATATAAATCTGATAATATGTGATTCCTTGAGGCAAAACAAAGTTTTAGTCATAATAAAACTTCAATAAATAAATTAAATTTACTTTTCTACGCCATTCTTAGAAGTAAACTAGAAATTCATCGAATCCTTATGTCTAAGCGGTGAATGAGTCCATGTAAACACTGTTACCTAATGGGAGGTATGTATTAATATAAGCAAATTGCGTTCGCAACTCGGCGTCGGATCGTTGTAGCCTCGTCTGAGCGTGCGGCTTCACACAGCCGTGCTTATTGTTTGTTTACCGCGCGGGACACGGAGCGTGGTGGAAATTATTGCACCACAACGCTTATTATTCCGTTTCGAACGTAAAATATAAACGAGAGCGTTTTTATCTAGTTTTTCAACGATACTAGAGCCTAAGTGTTTTAAAATTAACATAGCTTAAGCGGTCAATTGATATTTTGACATTGACAGGAATAATGGAATTTTCTTGAATATTCATTTTATCTTATGCGAACTTAGTACTATATCCTACATAGAAATAAACGATAACATTATGTTGATATTATTGAGATACTCGTACACTATCTGTAAAGACAAAGACTTACACTGTCTATTATGTATATTAAAATATTTTTTTAATTTGCTAGATAGTTGCGAATAATTAAAGTTTAATGAAAACCACCGCTGTTAGTTCATAACTTAAAGAATACTAGTTAGTAAACTGGCAACAAAAGGACCTAACCACAAACAAATACAAATGGAAGAGTTTTAACAGTACTGCACTTCTATGAATTAACACCTACGTGCAATATCTGAGTAAGCATCCGTCCCGTTCAGCACTACGGCGTATGACAAGGACGGAACGTTATTGGAGAGTCAGTGCAGGTGCGTCTAAAAGCCTACACAGGTAACAAAAATTACTGCATCGTACAACACAACTCGCACGCTATTCTAATACTTATTCCTTGACGATTCGTTCTAGAATGGCGTGTACAATTTAAGCTCCGCGTATTAAATTTGTGTCTAGGGTACAGTTTCGAGGTGAGACTTAGGACGATTCCGTTATACGATGTTAGATAAGCATATTAAATACAAAATTAAATGTCAGCTGACCATAAATATTATTGAATGTTTTATTTATTTGTTTTTTAGTTTTATATAACAGATATTGTGACTGAAGGCGTAAATTTATTTCCAACTCATTCGTTTTCTGAGTGAGTATTGTTATAAAATTTTTATGATTTCGATGGCATTGAGGTTGCAATCTATATATGTCAGCAACTGGTCTTCGAAAATTTAATTGGATTTTATTAAGTAACAAAAAAATTGTAACAGGAATGTAATTATGGTTTGTATGATAAATAAATATTTGTTTTTCTTAATTGCCTTATTCGGAGGTCGTATTTCCCGTAATTCGTGTCAAACGGGTGCTCATTAAACCGTGTAATAATAACGTAAAACCTTTAAACACGTGACCGCACCCAACTGCACCCCAAAACACACAACCAATAAATGCAAACGAAAAAATGAATGTATATTTTTAAATATAGTTCTGACACGAGCGTGACAGCTGTCTGGCGGCTATTACGCGGCGCAAAGCCGCGGAAGAGCAAATGAACCGTTAAAAATAACAATTTACCCGTGTTTTACACCCGTGTTGTATTTACTAGACATTTTTTATCTGTTTAACTGATTACGTTCGATTTATTGGCGGGAATCGTGCTACTATCGGTTAAT
This sequence comes from Papilio glaucus, assembly GCA_000931545.1. Lineage (NCBI taxonomy): Eukaryota > Metazoa > Arthropoda > Insecta > Lepidoptera > Papilionidae > Papilio > Papilio glaucus. Next base: position 224,711 of record JWHW01042226.1, read on the forward strand.
GACGTAATTGTACTAAAGTTTACTCAATGAGTCATCATGTTTTAGTGATGTTTAATACTTTACTGTACCAGTGTTCGAGAGTAAAGTCGTGTGTGTATTCTAAAGTTTCACTAAGTGCAAAACACGGTTAATGCCAGAGTTCCCAAGATAAAATCTGCTAAAGTAAAAAATATTGCTTGCTTCATAGCTTCTTGTGCATGTCGAAAAAAAGGAAAATTCCCGTTAAAATGAATCTCTGCTTCGCAATAACAAACGTGAAACATTTTTGTAGATTTTAAAGTAATGATTATACAGTCGGTGAAAATTAAAATGCAGTTCAGTTTTTTTTTATTAGCTCAGTTGATATAAGTGACCGCCACAACCGTTCAACGTTCGCAAACACCTAAAGAATTACGAGTAAGCCAGACCATTCTTGCAACAGCTACTGCTGGCTTTACCTCAGCTATAAGTGACAAAAGACGCTAGCTTAGCTTAGCTAATTCACTTCACCCTTGAAGATACAACAAACATGTTGACATGTACTGTGGATGCCACTTCAAGCTATGAAAATAATATACACTAAATAGTAATAATGCTCCCAACCGTCTGCTTAAGTATACAATAAAAAACACCCGTCCAAAATAAAAAGAAAGATAACCAATTTTTTTACATCGAATCCGCGAACCTGTTGCCACTTGAGTAACACCTGCTCCCGACCGCTTCCAGTAATCTATAAAACACGCCGTAACATTTTCACTGAAGAATCCCATTAACAAAAACATTAAAACAACTTAAATGCGTAAACAGAACGCGGCCCCCGGACTTACATCACTTCCAAACGACCCTGAAGTCATTTTGGTTAGACACGCCTTTTAAAATTCGATTTACAACACTTTTTATCCTATCATTTTCGAGCGCGCATGAAATATATTCTGTTGGTATTTAAGAGGAGAATGATTTCAAAAGTGATATCAAACGATTTTACTTTAACCGAAAAAAATTATATCAACTTAAGTTAAAGGTGGCATGTTCTCAAATCTGAAGGTTTTAGATAGACTAAAACTCTTGATATTCTGTGTAGAAACTTTGTGCAATAAAGAATCTTGGATTGATCAATGAGACAATATCATCACCTTCATCACATGACTTGAAGTCAAATAGACTCTAATGGCCTACCTAATCGCTGATCATTTATTTTCCTCGTGCGTGTATGTTTCTTTTGAAAATTTAATCCATGATTAACAGCCATTAAAACTCGTTTAAATATTAACTTATATCAATATTTCCCAATAGAACTATGTAATTATAATACAGTGTCAAATTAACATGACCGTCGAATAGAGGGTTAGGAAAGTAAACCGTGCGCGCGACATTAATATTCTAGTCTTTGTCCAAACTTGTAACTTAGTACGCTATTAAATTTAATAGGATTATTTGTTGGAATTGGTATATCTAAAGTTGGTTTATTGAATAAATAGCCAAGATTATTAATAACATAGTTTCAAAGTGAGATTGATGACAAAACGTCGTCCTGCGTTGAAGCAAAGGTAACAAAGTTCGACCACAAGACCCATTGATGTGAAGTGGTGATGTGGTCGAACTATGGTACGCAATAGTTTAGTAACAGCCTATTCACTCTTCTCTTGAAGGTACCCACGTCATAATAGGAACGAAACACTGCCGCTGGCAACTTATTCCAATCCTTTGCCGTACGCACGATGAACCAAGATTTGAATTGCTTCGTTCGAACGCGCTCTCTACTATGAAAAGATGCATACTAAAGACAAAAGACCAAAGCAATGCATCTAGACACGATGATGACACTGTATTTCATTGTAATCCACTTACTATAACAGAAGTATTGTTCATAATAATATTCTTAGAGTTTTAATACCGAAACGATAAATACAGCGCACACATTCGTAGTACTATATACAAACTCACAGAGTTCTCTTTCAAATCTTATCATAGCTTTATAAAACAATGGTCCATGGACATCGCAAAACTGCAATGTATCAAAATATTAAAAGTAGTGCAAGAAACAATAGCGAATAGCTCCGGCAAATAATTTAAACGGAAGATGATTTAGTATTACCCATCAGTGATATTTATACAAGGGAGGGGGAAACAAAGAACTCCAGCGAGATTCAGCTCGTAAATAGTGGAGCGGAGGCATAAAGCATGTCGCCGAGCCGGTCGGACAATTATAGTACCCGCCGAGATTACTACACGCCGGGGTATTATCCAATTTTCCGTATTAGTATCTGGTGTAATACTTGTACTTAATGGTACTCGTATAACGCGTAATGAGTGCTTTCCTTTTAAGTAATCCATATAGAAACTTACTGACTGACATATCAACGCACAGTTCAAACTACTGGGCCCAGAGACTTGAAATTTTGCACTGAGATTTCTGTTATTACGTAGGTGAGGACTAAATAAAGGATTGTTTTAAATTTACCCCCTAATGGTCTAAAGTAGGGGATGACAGTTTGTATGGAGAAACTACCCGTACGAAATTTTACGACGGGATATTAGGTAGGTAGGACGAACTTTTTAACTATCATTAACTATCAACGCCTAAGGAGTTATAATTAAAAGCGTTATTAATCGTTTAAAAGCGAACCACGTCGCTGGCTAGGCTAATAATAGAAGTCAAAATAAAGTCTGTTTGTTGATTTATAAAAATAGTCTCCTAACTTACATTTCTAACCTTCATCTAGTTTTCGTTTCGCTGTCATTTCGATTTGAAATATTTAGTTAAGTTGTGTAGAGTAAAATAAACGAAAGTAAACCCGGTTTATCGGTGTTTATGTATAGAACATGCATAAAATTAGCTGTAGACCAATGGCTTGACTTGGTGTTTTCTACAGCTTTGTTCCGGTTCTACATGGGAAGTAATACTTACTTAATACAATATTGGTTTGAAGCGGCACTAAATTTCATTTCATTATAAATCTTAATGGGAAATATGTGTTTGGAAATAAATTTGAGCGAGGTGCATTTAAATCTAAGTACTTTGTCACAAACGAACGTTCGCACTCTTCAAGCTAATACAAAGTAAAGCTTACAAGTAATTGAATCAAAAAGTACAGCAGTAATACACAACTAGACGGGTGCTATACTTCTCAACAATTATTTATTTAGCCAAAAGGCTCTGATAAAAATGGGATGAGGAAATTTACTATACGCACATCATTTTTAACAATGTACGAGGTGGTATGAGTACTTGAAGATAAGTTATTGTACCTAACATTATTATGCGGCCACACATCATGAATACATAATGATAATGACCGTCCTCCTGACCAATTTCAATCACGGTCACGATTTCCGCCTCTCAAATAACGAAGTGATCATTGCCTAGTTAATGGAGGACAAAAATAATGATGGAATAAATCGAATATCTGCTGAATTTATGGTAGAAGATGGCAAAAGGGAGAGAGTGGTGGCAAAAAAGTTAAGAGGTCGTAGTAATTTCCCGATCAAGCTGGCCCATGAATGCCCATATTCTGATCAATATCTTAGGACGCATAGATTTATATTAGATCCAAATCTATAAATTATAAGATTTATTAACTTTATAAAATATAATAAATTAAATTAACGAAGTCAAAATCCTGTGTGAAAGAATACAACACGATTTTTAAATATTTAACAGAACGAAATACGGATGTCATTCGAGAGGAAAAACTTTTATGCTTGTAGTGTTTTCAACTCATACAACGTTATTTTTGTTACTGAAATGCGCGTACATAAAAAAATACCAAACCGTGAATGAAGTACCAAGGCGACATAACGAGGGGGGTATAGGAATAGCGTTGCGTTGTAAAATTTCAATAGTTATACGGTGAACAATACCGGCAGCGCGGGTCGGCAGGCCTCGGCTCGCGCACCGCGAGATATGCAATTGAACCTTTCGGCCGCGGTCACAACATCCGCTTATCCTATTTCATTCTGAGAAACTGAACCATTAAAATTAAAAAATAAGCGTTGATATGAAGTAAACTGAACCCAAGACCCAATTTACAATAGGTGCAATATAACATACAATTTACTACACACATTTATATACTACGGTACGATAGCGGTTCTTTAGTAATATTATTTATATTTTCCAACATAAAATTTCCCTGACTGTTTATTCTCATTCTTTGTAAAACTTGAACAAACCACTGAGGAATGAAAGATAATCTTGCCTCTTTAACCTTTGTCGTTAAGAGTTGCTTAATCTGATAAAGTGTGGTAAAAATTGGATTCATATAATTGAATTCTACAAATATATTTTTTTTTATAGAAGAAGGTGCAATTTCCTTTTCCTCTCTATTCCCATCCCAGTGAAATCCTCTTCCTATTTCCTTCTTAGAAAGGGTCCATCCCTTTCTAATAAGGAAAGGGTGGAAAAAAGGGAAGAGGAGTGAGTAGAATTAGCGAAATTAATTTGCAAGGCCGCAATAAAGGCAACAAAATATATTAAATAAAGCGGTTGTCACACCCACACGCACATAACGAACTGAGATGAAAAAAGTACCAGGACGACATAAATAACAAAGGTATCGGCATAGCATCGCGGTAGGCCGTCTCAATTATGAATACGGCATTTGTGCTGCGTGACAGGGGCTCGGCTTGCATACCGCGGTAAGATATTTAACTGTTACCTTGAGAAGGCGGAATACTTGTGTCTCTGCAACTCTGTACGATAATCGCACAGGGTTATTTAAGGTGTGTAATGAATGTATTGCCCTTCTAAATTATTAATCACGCTTTGTGTTATAACAAACGGGACATTTAGTAGGATTTTTAGGGTGATCTTTATTTAAGAATTTCTAACTAATTAGGTTTATCTGTGAGTTTGATTAATTGGAAATAAATGTTAGATGAATTGATATTTTTTATAACAATAAACTGGCGTATTGTGCAGATCATACGTTTAAATCTTTTACCTACTTAATCTCTTAAATGTGACTATTGCAGTGGAAGTATAAGAGAACATAATAGGAATTAAGCCTAATGACATACCCACTTACGTATTGGTTGTATTAAGTAAAAATTTAACCGGTTGCCTGAAAAGAGACTCTTTCCATCCCGTAGGATAAAGTTTATTTTGTAATATGACTAGCAGCGTTTGTAATAATGACTTCAAAGAGTAAAATTTAAAATTTTCATTATACCACGTTTTTTAAAATGTACTGATTTCTTCAGAATTGTTAGCTTCAATTCGCTTCGCTTCATATACATTATCATCCTTGGCTATGGTTACAATAGTAAATGTTTGCTACAGTAAAGGTAGTCATTTACGAAATTTAATTCTTCTGTTCGAGTAAATCAAAGAAAATTACTAAAAACATAGTAAGGTTTACTTCTTTTAACCATTTTGGATTTTCATAAAAATTCGACTATCGATAAATGTTTGACATTGGTTTGCACAATTTTTCAAAAAATCACGAAATTTGTTCCAAGATTATCTACTGCCACTTCGTATAAAAACCTAGGTGAAACGTGCAATAAAGATCTCAATCATATTACTTATATTGATTTTTGCACAGATTGGCATCGTTGTCGTTTATTTTTTTGGATGTCACCTGGTACCGTTATTATTGTTAGCACGAACATTGAGACAGAAAGCATGTATAATAAGGTGTTTACAGACATTATTTCTATAAATAAAAACCTTATTGTCAGTATACTTACTGTAAATTGTTATTGCTTTAGAAATGCACACGTATAGTCCAATTAATGCAAAATAACTAATAATATGTCATATTGAAATTGTTTCGGGAGCAGCGAAGCAATCTGCACGACAATGCACCATCTCGCCCCAGGGATATCCCGTGGGAACAGTAAATTACGAAGCATCTATTAGTAGTTGCGTTTGTTATTACTCGCACTGAATAACCGTTGTATAACATCTTAATACTTTCAATATAACATCGATTGTAGAATGATATCTTGAGAGATGGCGAACAAGGACAATTGTTTTCCCAACATTTAAATAGTTGATAGAAATGAGAGAAAAATTTGGTACAAAAAGTATCAGGCCCTTGGTCTATAGTTTTTTTCAACTTATGGTTTTAGGAAAAGGTGCCACATAAAATTTAGCCGGTCTCCTATTCAAAAAATTAACGTTAACTTTAATTCTCCCTACATTGTAGCATACATCTTGCGCTGGGGTATTAATGTATTTTGCTGTTTTCTTCTCATCCCGTATTTTAGCGGACAGCTGTACTCTACAACCGACTCTTTATTTTCGTTGCAATTCTTACCTACTAATTATTTACAATTTTACGTCACATAAGTGTTAACAACTGAAGCTTCGCTATAATCGTTGAATAAGCTACTAACATATCTATGGTCAGAAGATGACAACACGATTTTTTTTTAAAGAGTGAGGTAGTAATATTAAATGTCTATGGTGAATGGTTTAAGAGTTTCTCTCCAAGAACGAAATGACAGTAGGGAAACTGCTTGACAGCTACCGAGTCTTAATGATGATGAAATGAGTACAAAGTGTCTAATGTTTTTTGTTCCCTGCAAATATAAAGTGTATCAGCATAAATCAAGACGTCTTATTTCAAAAGCGACCTGTATTACGAATACGCATGTGAAAAGGTTTGTAATATCAGTCAGGTAAAACTTTATGAAAATCCTAAAGTGAAATTGGAATTCGTAGAATTTGCGCTTTTGTGTGGTAGGTACTTTTGTAACCTCAAAAGTACCAAAATGTGTGTTATAAAATAAATCTAAGAGAATAGGTTTATTTTATAGGCACACGCCGCTGAAGCTCTCCAGTCTGTAATAAACATTATTTGTTCACTCGGAAAACACAAGGGAGTACAATTCATTTAGCGCCTTGAAATTAAAAGGGTGACGGGGATTAGCTTCTTCCGTTCGAAATTCCGTCGTGTATATTGAAAAGCCTCGCCTCTTAATCTTAATTTACAATAACTAACTACAACTCGAGATTAATATTTTTAAGTTAAGTTATTTCAAAGAAACCTGAAAGGATAATTTGTTTTTGTTTTTTTTTTTTACTTTTTAATTTTTTAGTAATAACTTTTGTAAATTTATAAGTAAAACGATTTGTGAAAGTAGCCATAAGAACATCATCGTGGATGCCACTGGGGCCACCGAAAAAGAGTTATTTATTAACACTAGCTCGGAGCCATAGAATTTAATTGTAAATTTAAAAAAAAAATGTCTGAGTAAATTGATTTGATTAAACAAATTTTTGGACTTTGCTGCATATTTATATACGTTCTGTTAATATAATAAAATAAAACAAAACTATTAAAATACACTATAGATCTGAATCTAGACATCATGATTAATTTTTATTACGGTCACTGAAAAATCCCCTTTTTAATACGTTTTAAGAGTTACATTAAGTAGAACATGTGGCGAACGAAAAACTGTATGTTTATTTCTTTTTACAAACTCATTTGACAATAGAAGTCAGAATAAACATAATGAAAATGTACAAGGGGAGAATATCGCATGTTTGAGAACACATTACGAAACGTTGTGCATGTCGGTGAATATTTTACAACAAATTTCTTCATCGGCGATGCAGCGAGTACCGTTTTAAGTTTCCGATATTATCATAATGAGATATAAATAGAAAAATTTCTGTCAGTAAAAATTCATTTCGTTCGTCAAATAAACAAACTCGATAAAAGAATTCATTTAATTTTAAAATTTAATAAAATAAATGCAACATGTAACACTTTAAGTTAACTTTAGCGATTTGTTTAAGACGAGGGAAACTTTTTGTAGTCTCATCTTAGTTTACTAATTCCATCTAAGGTGTTTGAACCTCGATCTTAAAGTTTCTACCCCAATCACTCCGCAATTCAAAATAGCACGTTTAAAACATAAACATTGTTACTGGTGTAATATACTCGTTAAATAAGTATCATAATAGTTATTACGTAGATAACGGATTCATCTCAACAAAATTAGATGTCTGTGCCGAGACAAATTGTTCAAACTACCTAAGATCTATCTAATTGGGTTAACGCTTTAGTATTCAGGTCCCGCACTTCGCAATGAATGTATACTGCTTGGCAAAACATTGAGTCATTTTATGTATATGTAGTTCTTTGTATTAAATAAATATCCGTCACGCCCGTAACCCAGA
>JWHW01042226.1:233120-245653 GCA_000931545.1 Papilio glaucus
GAATATGTAGAAAATGTTTAAAGTATTTATGAAAGATGTAAGAACTCTTAGCAATCTGATAATTTATGAGTTAGTAGCTTTACATTTTAAAGTACCGTAAAAATGTGTGTGTTTTTTTTTTCAATTTTATAAGAGGAAGTTGCGTACTTTATGGGAATTTAACTTTTCATCTAATGGACGAGTTGTGATTGTTTTCTTTTCCGGATTAAGTGAAAAAAGGTCTAGGGTAAGTAATACGTGCTGGATAAATGGTAAAAACCTGCTTATCTGTACGTCAGCGTTCTATTAAAAAGTCTTCGCTGACTCCTAGTTAACAGTTTAAATTGTCTTTCATTAAACAATAAACAACCCCGTGTTATTTTTTATTATTAAAAGTATGTACAATAATTGTATATTGACGGATTGTGATAGTACCGTACCGATTTTATTATTTTGTGTTTATTTTAAACGATGATAACAATTATATAAATTCTTTCAGCAGCGTTTGCAATATTTATTAGTATAACGTCAATTTTATATCAAACATAAGTTTATACGGCGTTCTTGAAACTCATTTATCAGTTATTGAATAACACAATTGTTTATAAAAATCTTATTGGATGGTAGCAAAGATCGAGCCAATGATTACAACCAACGATGTTTATTAATGCAAAGTTAACGTCTTTATGTCTTTAAATTAAATTCATTCTTCATCATTCTTCTTTAAGACAAAAATTAAACGAAAAGAACTCTGATTTACTTTTAATTTACATTAACTCTTAACCAATGTACTGACAATTGTATTGTTTGCATTTTTACTGATAAAATAATATTTACCTTTAGATGTTGCAAAATTCATTGCGACTGAACGAATGGAACGCTAACATTCGACGAGAGAATTAGTTTCATAAACAAACTACCTACGACGAATGAATGCTGCCACGTGAGAGCAATGAATGAAACCTCATACAATCTATGAACTATAAACACTCAATGATTACAATGAACGAATTGACTCTTTATAAAAAACACTTCAAGTTCAAATAACATTTGAAACGGTGAATAGTGAATGAGTGATTGAATGAACGGTGAATGAGTTACATGAGTAAAACCAACCAAGATTACAAATGGCATAGGCAGGTATTTTGTATAGGAATACTTGCTTTTTATTGAAATTATAAGGACCTAAATATCTTAGGTTGTAGAGCTATCGATATAATCGCCATAATGTGATATACAATTATTTTCTAGTATCAAGTCTTAATGTAAGAAACGCAACTGAAACCTAGTTAGTAATTCATAAATCCTTGAGATTGTTGCAATTAAAACTCTTGACCATCGAATACAATTCAACAAGCAATAAACCTATAAAAACTTTTAAAATGACACCTATAAATGCAATACAATTAAAAAACATTTGTCAATATCAGATTTGAATGATGTCAATGTCAAGACAGAGTATAATATAATCTTAAAATGTTCCTAAAATTGGTGATATCACGTTCAATATGTTTGATGAAAACATTATCATGTCTGTCTGTTTTGTCAAATAGTTTGGATAATATTCCGAGTCTTTGGACATAGGCCAAAAGAATCGAATAACCGAAAGTCGAAGTAAATTTTGTTTGATATCTTTTTTCGCGCTCTCGATATTGACTGTTTTTATGAGTAATTCGGGTGGTTCTCGATACATTCGTGGTCTTTAATTTAAAAGTAGTCGGTTATGTAGCTCTCATTATTATTTGTTTGAAACTTGTAGACGAGTTCTTTGTCGATTATTTGGTATTGTATTTATAGAATGCCGAATGATAAAGATTTTTATCTGTAATATTTTGACTATAAGATGTATAAGTTTATTTCTCAATATTTTATTGCCGAACTGTTTTATAAATTTCAATGCTCCAATAAACCTTAAATCTGGATATAAAACAATTTTGTTGCAAGCATAAAATTTGTTTGATCAAAAGAAATTTATGGTTGGATATGTTTATTGAAATGTTGTGTAATAACGCTCGCAGGCACTAATAAGCAATGTTTACTCTGACTTCAATGTTTGCTCATTGCAGTGGTCTTTTCAACTTGATTCATATTTATTTTTGTAGGTGATAATTATTCATAAGACACATGAAATTAGGTTTACATTAAACTAATTTTGAAATATTATCAATCAGACCGAAAATTGACAGAAAAATAGGAATAAAAATATATTTGATATTTTACTCACAGGAAGTTTTCAACTCTGCGTGTTAAAAGTATCAAAAAGTAAGCAGTGACATTCATTATACTAAATATTTACTCATTCTTTGATAAAGAAGTTGATCCGTAACCGTGTTATCAAAGTTTGCGAACACAGATAACATAAGAAATATTTAGCACTAACCTTTTTGCACTTCGCGACTTTGAGTCACCAAAGGGGATTAACGGTTTCAATTTAAAACCACATCACATCCAATGAGTTCACTTTGTAGCAACGTAACACAGGACGGTACGCTCGTTGAGCACATAACATCACATTTTGCACTTGCCGACGTAAAACAATAAAAAAACCAGAGCGGATCCAGTTAGCGGGAGCCACCGTACCCTTTGGGACACGATTACAAGTGAACACAAAAACGAGTCGGAGTTTATTTCAAAAATCGCGTGCGTGCGACTACGCGCCAAAGGCAACGTTTATCAACCCAATACGACCGTACTCGACACGAGCGGCCGAACGACTGAGAGCTGAGTAAGCCAAGGGATCGAATGAACGGATGGAGGGAGTGAAGAACGCATTCAGCGCATCGTACTCGTGCCGCGTGCGTGCGTATACTTGCGAACCCTACCATAAGAAATATACTTATAGATATTTAACAAGTACAGTGTCTTAACAAAAAAAATGATAGTAGTATGTTATCATACATTTCGTCGTCGTGTATGAGTAGTTCGTCCATTCGTTTTTTCGTTCGTTCCTTCGTTTCAACCAACTGACGTTCACTGCTGGACCTAGGCATCCCCTATTAATAGCCACATAGATTGGTCTATCCACATACAATGTACTCCCGCAACCTTGTTTATCTAGTAGTGTCCATATGTAATCCTGTACATCAATCAAATATAATTAGTGTGATCGTTAGGGAAAACTTCTCTTTTTAAAATCTTACATTCCTCAGTAGGAAAAAACACTAATGTTAATAACAGGCAACACCAAACTCCTTAAGGTAAGTAAAGGTGGAAAAGTGGTTTAAAAAATCTTGTGACCGCAGATTCGTGGCACGATAAAAATAAAACCATAGTACAAATAAGATTAAAAACATACAATCGTTAAACACATTCATGTTAGCAAGCATTCATGTTTAATTTTGGCAGTAAATGTGATATAATTTTCAATTTATTCGTAAATATTTTTTGTGAATGTGAACTATAAATAACATAATCGTCGTTCACATTAAGGTTGCGAGCGAGCGATCGTACAATTTTATTATGCACGTCCCAGTTAAACTTGCGCCGGCGGTATGTCCTTAGCCGTGAAACTAGCCACGTGCGCGAACTGATTGGAAAACAATAATGAAAACTGACCACGTATTATTGATGAATTAGCAAGTTCTGACGAGTTAAAAATAGGTACTGATGAACAAATCTGGATTATTTTGACATCCGCTCAATGAAAAGCAAAGGAGCATCTTCAATTTGTTATTTTATACTTTATTCTGATAATTTTTAAGTCTAATATATAATTTAACATTTAAGCAGTCTAACTTATCACGGTATGCAGCAGAAGTTGAAGAAATTGAACAATATGAAACAAATTTAACAGTGGTAGAGCCCGCAACAACAACATCTGTTGCACGAATGGGCCTGCTCGACCGGTGAAATACCACGACCTCACAGAAAACAGGCGTGAAGTAGAAGTACTCTGCGTTTCGTGTGATGAGTGAGGTGCCGGAGGCCTAATTACAGTCCTCTTCCCCTTCCCACCCTTTCCTTATAACGATAGGATGGGAACGGGAAGAGGATTGGACGGGGAGAAGGAACGGGGAAAAGGAAATATCCTTTTTCCTATCTATCCACTCCTCTGTCCATTAAAGGTAGGCAACGCATCCGCAACACATTTGCTTGTTGCGGATGTCCATGGGTAGCGCTCACAGAACACCAGGTGATCCGCTTGCTCGTTTGCCACCTACTACCATAAAAAAAAAAATGCTTTCCTGACGGAAACCTCGAACTGGCACAAACCAAACAAAAAAAAAAACAGAATGAAGAAATGGGGATTATAAATTCTAAATTGATAAAGTCAATTACTATTACAAAAAAACTTTGTTATAATTAAATATTATAAATTAAATGAATAAAATTAAAACTTGGAATACATAACCTTAAAAAAATAACAAAATTTTCATCGCTTAATTACCAAGGTGTCAATTATTGAAAATTACCAATTAAATTACGCTCCTTTGGGTTCCTTTATTGGGAAAAAAGTAACGGTTATTTAATTCAAAGATTTCCCTAACTCGTCATAATTAGAGGGAAACGGGTTCGTTGCTTTAATGTTACTATACTGGATGTCCGGAAATGACGTGTAAAACGGTTTAAACATGAAAAAATATTTCCTAAATTCTTAGACGCTTTAACCAGTGCTTACAAGTTATGTGGAATGCTCAGTCCCCAGTAGTCCAAAATAATATGACTTGGGGTCGTCCAAGAAGTGAGCGTTCTCCTTTCTTAAAGGCCAGCAACGATTCTGCAGTTCCTCTAGTGTTTATGTACATGGGCGGTGATCGCATATTATAAGACGACACACTGATAGCTTACATCCTTATCGTATAAAAAAAATCTACATTTATTATGTAGAATTGTAGTAAGTAGCTTTGATTAAAATTTGTCTGTTCTCTACACTCTTCTTTGTGTGATAATATTACACCCAAATATATCTACATTTGGATGTAAGCTTCTTTTTATAAGAGAAGGGGGCAAACGACGCCCATGGACACCGGAGGAACTGCAGATGCGTTGCCGGCCTTTGAGAAAAAGATCTGTGGAAGCTGTTGCCGTTCATATTAATTTCATTTTATACTAAACATATAAAAATATATCATATCTTCAGTTTTATAGACATACCAGATTCTTAACAATAGTAACAATAACTCATATACGCGTTTAAATACACATATTTTGAATATTTCAATGATAAATATAGTAATTTTACTACCTGCTTTTCACTAATAGTTTTCTTTTTATCTACTTTGTGTGATTGTTCAGTTACTTTGTTATTTTTTACAAGTAATAAATCAAAAGGCGAAATCTTAAGATAAATTTCTCGGTTCGAGATCTGATTTCGGCACAATGGGATCGGCGCGCATCGAAACTCGTCGGTAGACTTCCGGCGACCGCGTATTGTGTCCAGATTTGTGATTGATTTATTGCTATTGAGTTACCCACACGGCTCCTGTGAAGCTTTGTTTGGACTAGATAGAAGTGTTACCTTAGATCATGACGTCACGTCTCATCGCAAATAATAAGATGAAATTACTCGGCTTAATTGTTTTTAATTGCTTCATTGTACATTCTTATCTTGTGGTTAGTTATTTTTAGATGAATTTGAAATGCTTCATCTACTTCAATTCAGTCATTGAATTCAAGTAGATGTTATTATACCATCTGCTTCAGTCTAATAGAAACATAGCAATCCATCTCGATTTTAAAATTCGTATCAAAGTTCACAAGAATTATTTAATAGAATCTAGAATTAGGCAGACTTACATACCCATTATCCTCTTTGCCGGAACTTTTACAGCGGTAATGCACCCCGTTCATATAACTGGACACGAAAGTGCACCGTTTAAAAAGATTTTATTTTTAAAATCTGCATGGATAGCGCGCGGTCGTAAAGTTTTTTGTGTTGCTTAAATATCTTTCAGCGCTTAAAAGCACTCCGCGTTTCATATGCGGCATATTACATTTCCTTTGTGCCGAAACGCTGTTGTGCCGTTGCCGTGGTTATTCTTAATGAAAGAATTTCTGAACAGTAATTGTTATAAGCTCCTCGTAAAATTTAAATTTTGACTCTTTAACCTGTGTTAAAGGACTTTAAAGTTAATGTATGTGTTTACATTCATTTATTAATTGATATATGAAGAGAGAATAACGAAACAAATTTAGGTTGCAAAAGTGAGTAGCAGTGTTGGTAGGGGACGCCCTAGGAGAAAATATATCGATCAGATTAGCGGTTTACTAAAAAAGGACGATATAAGGAGCACCCATAAACGACGAGCATGTATGCGTATGAATGTAGAAGAAGCGAGAGAGGTGTGCCAGGATCGCGCCAAATGGATAAATCCATAATCTCTGCCTACCGCATGAGCGCATATTTAATTAATTATTTTCAGTTATATGTCGACTGAATTTCAGAATAAATTACTTACAGAAGACATGTTATCGTTCGTTGTCATTTTACAAATTCACTCATAGTTTTGTATATTTCTTGTAGTTGAAAGTGAACACGCAAACGAAGAATAGGCTCTGATGTCACGTCACTACTGACACTACATGAAATACGTGGTTGTCCTACTTCCCCGTTCAAACCAGCAGGCTGGTTTGAATGGTTTGAGCTGGGCTGGATGAGCTACTGCTCATGCTGCTGACATTGGTGCGGTCAAAACTATTACTTATTAACACACTATGTAAAATTACCATTATCAGTGATGGCACGCACACACTAACAATAAGAGAAAACATTGCGTACGGCACAAGTTGCCATCGTCAGTGTTTCCGTCAATTATGATGTGGGTACCTTCAAGAGAAAGGTGAATATTCTACTACAAAACTAGTGCCTACCATCTTTCACCCTCAGCACCACGTAGCATCAGCTGGGCTCTTGATCAGCTAGTTTATCTATACAAAAGGCGACGTGGCTACGGTTTCTAAAAAAAATTCAAAAAATCATCAGAAGGGCCTAGAGGGTGAATTTATGTAGTTTAGTAGCGATCTGATCAACGTAATTATTGCTTCCTCGGCGATGTCGTGGCGGATCACTAGTCTATATGTATAAAAGGCGAATGGTGTATGTGTGTTCCTTATACACTCCGATCGGCTGAACTGATTTCGATGAATATTTCAGGAGGTCTTCAGATTGACTGATGAGCCTGTAAAGTTTGGTAGCGACCGTGTCGATTGGTGCTACCCATGCGAAGCTGGGGTGATCACTAGTTCATTACAAAAAATAATTAACTACAGCCGACGTTAGAACTTACGTAGCTTAATGTCTTTACCTGTCTACTTCATTTAGATAAATGATTTAAGTGTATTATATTTTCTATTTTTGATATTGTTTTCATTTTCATATATAATGCGATATTATAATGTTTCCATCATAATATTTTGTTTTTCTAACATCAGAGTGGGCGTCGTCGTATAAATATTACTTGCGCATTGTTATTTTTGTTTAATACAATGAATAATAATCCAATAAATATGCGGTAAAGTTATAATGAAAATTTGATCTCATTTCTATGAGAAAAGAAGTTTCGTTCATAAATCACACGTCAGTTTCAACATGGCGGGTGTACATATACGTGTACAAACATACATACACACTGCGTTGACTCACTGTTGTTCAACTTGCAAACTGAACTCGTTGCACTAATGTTTGTCAAATTTATATTCAACTGACAATCAATTAAATGTCAAAATATCAAATTAAATGTCATGTCAAATCAATATTAGTTCAATAATAATAGTTCCTGAAGGAAAAATTAAAACCGGCCAAGTGTGAGTTGGACTCGTGCACGAAGGGTTCCGTACCATTACCCACCGCACCATACGTCTTAAAAAAACACGATTGATGTATGTATCTCCCCTTAAATATTTATTTTATTCTGGTTTTTAGTAGTTTTTAGTATTTGTTGTTATAGCGGCAACAGAAATACATTATCTGTGAAAATTTCAACTGTCTAACTATCACGGTTCATGAGATACAGCCTGGTGACAGACGGACTGGCAGACAGTCGGACGAAGAAAGGTCCCGTTTTACTGTTTAATACCTAAAAATGGTGATGATTATGCTTCTGACAATTCAAATGACATTTGACGGACGTTTACAGATAGCTAGGTAATTTTGTCGTGGACTAGTCTTTTAAAAACCGGGTGATAGTCTTTTACCTGTTTTTATTGTCATCGTACTTGTTTACGAAACTAAAACGTTAATTATCTACTTTTTAGTTTAAAAGAAAACTTTGGTACGGAGCTCAGCACTGGTTAGAGTACTGTGTCATTGGTCTTGGGTTCGATTCCCAGCAAAGGAAAAATTTAACGTGTGATTTCATTGAACTAAAACGTCAACAAAGCTACCTAGCCCGTTTACGTTATTACCTATAGCGAGCGTATTCCTTCCTTAAACGCCAGCAACGCATCTACAGTTCCTCTGGTGATTATAATAAGCGACCCGCTGCTCGTTTGCCCCCTTTTGCTATAGAAAAACCTCATACTTAAAGGCTTAGTTTTTTAATTCATTTATTTATTGCTTTATATAATGAGAAAAACAAGCTACTTGCCTGATGTTATCGCCAATGGACATGGTGTTGTACCATGGGAGCTGCAATAGCGTTTATGGGAGTACGCTATATTCTCGAGGGAGCACTAATTCGCATCGATTTGGAAATCTCGTTTGAGAAAGAATATAACGCGAAATAAAGAATAGGATTATTATAATGTATTTTGAACTCAAATGCATTTACGCGAGTTTATAACGGAAAGCAGACCTGCCTGAACATTCCGGTTGTATATCTCGGAGCGAATCTCAGACATAATGCTACATTCTCTATTAAAACTACTTTGTTATAATGAAAATGCAGCCCTCATTGTTGTCTATTATATGTATAATAATTATGAATACGGTATAATGTAGCTATTAAAATAACTATTGTGTAGACTTTCTTATTTAGCTGTTTTGTATACTGAGTCAGCTAGATTTTATTGATCACACTGACTACAGAATACCGTTATTACGTTGGGTGTCAGCAACCCGCACTGGCCCAGCGTGGTGGATTACGGCTCCTTCCCTCTCTCGAAGAGGAGGCCTGTCCCTAGCAGTGAGGAACATTCTAGAAAAGGCTTATTTATTATTATATTATTATTTTACTTATTAGTATTGTAGGGCTTCGTAAGATAATTTGTATATTTAACACTTTATTTAAGTTAATCTCCTACTCATTTTAATGTAAATTCTAGTATGGCTAGTATTCTGGTTTTATCAGTATGAATCTTATCGCTATCAAAATCTAAGCACTACATAGATAAGACTCGACGAAGACCAAATCTATGGTTCGATTAGGTCTTGAAGTATTAAGATTTCAATATTCCCAATGTTGTAAAAGGCGTTAACATGATTTTCAAATGTTCTTGCATATAGTTCGTTATTATAATTGTAAAAACGATTTTTTTTTATATTTACAATAGAGTAAATAATTGGAAATAGATCGGCACCTTCAATAGCAGTGGCATACTGAAAATGTTATGAATAAATGATTTTAAAAAAATTGTTAATATGTTTTTGTTCCTTACATACAATACATGTAGCAATATCGGCCATTAAATTGTATGAATCAAGCAACATTGAAGTGATACTCGCTTTATTGAGGTTTATATTTAATGCCCGCTGAGCAGTTTACTTCACTACTTCATCAACGGTATGTCGGGACTGTTGAAGTATTGATTTCACTATAACTGCACCCGGTATGCGTTGCAATGCCACGTAAATTAAACAAGTGTTTAGCTACATATTCTATAAAACATATAGAGGACAAACAAACATACAAGAATTGATTTTTATTTATGTATTTATCTAACCTTGACGGACATCTATGACGCTTCTTGAACCGAACGTTAGTCTACCGCACATGACCACATGCGGGCGGAGGTCATCAAAAGCGCGGGATATTTATTAAAAGAATAAAATACGTAACTTATTTTTTTTAAATTCTTTCTCATAAAATTATGTTATAAATGTATTAATCTGGGTACAAGTATATAAAAAAATTGAAATTTTCAAGAAATATATATACTTGTTCAATATAAAAATCTCTCATAAGTCACAGAAGTGTAAAACAATATTTTCTTTACTTTGATGTTTCTTATTGAAACCAAACGAATATGAAATACATTTTAATTAACCAAAGAAAACAAACAATCATCGAAACAAACAATCAAATTCAAATTTTTGCTATTCCTATCGTGCTGCAAGTTCTAAAACATCTAAGATCTCGACATTAACACTTTAAACAATTACGTCGATTCTCTTGCTTCTAAAATTTGCACTTTAGTTAATTTTATATGCATTTAATGGCGGCAAAATTTTTATACTTACTACGATTGCTACCAAATATACCAATATCCTAATGAACGAAAGGAACTAACATAAAATGGATATTGGATGATAAAATTCCTACGACTTTTCGTCGAGTTTTAATTCCAGTTGGAGCGTAAATATTTGTTTCAAGTTCTGTGCATTTTATGTGATTTTTATGCTCAACTAGCTGGCCCGGCAAACTTCATTCACTATTTTGGCGATAATGGCTTACACATATAAGATAGATATATGCTATTTGGGTTTTTTTTGTAGGACTATTTAAGGTAAACATTTCCATGATACATTATATTCTTGTAACTCTAAAGGTATTTGCAGCGCACACCAGAATAGCTCACATGTGGCGGAACTTTTTCCTCCTTAATTGACACTTATCGTAATATTTTGGATAATTCCCGCAATATCTTTATAAATTATAGCCTATGTGTTAATCTGATGTATATGCTATATTATTGTAAAGTTTCATAAAAATTCATTCAGTAGTTTTTGCATGAAAGAATAACAAACATCCATACTTACAAACTTTTTAGCATTTATAATATTAGTAGGAAGATGCATAAAGATTAAAATTTTACAAAAAAAATTCTACATTTATTTTCAAACATAACATAAATAACTTGTTTCTACGTGATTTATGAGATGGACACTAATAAACCTATAGTAAAGTGGTCGACATAATACCACATAGCAATACGAATTAGACTTCGTCACTGATATTGAACACTATCCAACGCTATTTATGCTGTATTTAGCAATGCTTACTTAACACTTTTTAGATGTAAAATTACATTTTGCAGCTATATTAACTACCACATGCATTAGTGCTTGCTACTCGATATCTGGCACAAGTAAGGTGCGGAGATAAAGGTGCTTTTTTATAGGTGAAAGTGGCAAGCGAGCGGTTCACCAGAAGACCGCTACCCATAGGCATCTGCAACAAGCTAATGACTTGCAGATGCGTTGTCTACCTGTAATGGACAAAGGAGGGGATAAACCTTGTTTTTTATTCTATGTCGACACAGGGATCATGCTTGATTAAACAAAAAAATATTATTGAGAATTTATTCTGTGTTTGAATTTGTATAAAACATGCACACTATTGCATGTTTTAGTTTTCCGAATAGTTCTTGCATAAAAATTCTCACTTTATTTGTTACGTACACCCGCCGCTGACGTCATCTGATTTCGTGTGAAATTCAAAGCTCGACAGAACGCTTTGGCAGTTTTAAATTTTTTTCCAAAACTTCATTCATAACAAAGTGTTGGTTCAGTTAAAAAATACACGTCTATACAAGAGAAACTTGAACAATTAGTTTACAACTTCAATTAACCCAATTTAATTTGATCAGCACGGTCTTGATAGTCGTAAAATGGACAAATTTAAAATAACAAGTTAATAAGTAAGGAATTGGATGGGATACCCGTATCAGTTAATCGAGTTACATTACACCAAGTCGGCATTGTCGAGATATGTTTACTAGATAGCGGGGAAAGCGACGCATAGTAGTGTTATGTCATTGATATAAGTAGACAACATTTAGGGTAAAATCATCCGTATTATAGATAATGTTAAGAGTTATTTTATGTTGTATTAGATGGTCTCAGAATTGTTGTATATTGGTTTTATTTGGTTTCAATGAGCGGGCTCCCCTTAGAGTATAAATAATGCATGTCGAATTTAACACAGCGTCCTGCAAGCCGCGATAAAGATCGATAATAATGGTACAGTTCAGTTTCGCCGACCGCTTGTTCGTAGTCTTACATGAACGTTCACCACTCTGGTTATTATTAATAATGTCATTAAAAGGTTAAAATAACTTTACGAGCGTTTGATTGAGTTATTTTTATCAACATTTACAACAACACATTTAAATTTTGGAATTAAATTAATGTCATCATTATGTAACACAAATTTAATTAATGTTAACTTTTATCGGAGTTAAAATTTCAGGTTTCATTTAATATAAACAAATTACATGTTTAAATAATCATGTATCTAAGAAATGATAGGTCAAGTTTAACACGATAATATATTCTACTAGCTGGCCCGGCAAACTTTGCTCCGTCCTATAATTAATAGATGGTTTACTATTTTGGCGATAATGCGAAACATAAAAGATTTATGCTGTCGCGGGATTTTTTTAGGTTTATTTAAGGTATACATACGTCTAAGTCTAAAGGTTTTTGCAGCGCACACGCTCGCATGTGACGGAATTTT
>JWHW01042312.1:0-10638 GCA_000931545.1 Papilio glaucus
TCTTCTATCTTATCTAGTTTGTTGTTAGTAATTCTTTGATTTCTGCTTGCTCAGAATTTTTGATATAAAATTGTTTAATTTAGAATGTCTAGCCTTAACTACCCTTAACGTTCAAATCTGCTTACCTTTCCCTTAGCTGCCCCTACCCCTCTGATCTTTCCCCTTACTTTTTAACAAGTAAGTTTGCTGATTTGTGTCCGAACACTTGTTTTACCTACCAACCTACAAAAAGTCTCTTAGTATCACCAAATTGACGCAAAAAATAAAGTTTACAGAAATGAGAAATGTGCGCGCCATATTTTATGGTAGAGAAAAGCTAATGACCAAATTATTGTTGAGGAGACGTTCTATAGTAATCATTTGAGGTAGTAAGTATGTTTTTTAATTATTTAGTATGAATGCAGATATGCATGTTTCATTTAACACAGTACGCATTTTGTTCACATTTGTTGCTTTCATAAAATGAAAATGAAATTATTACAGCTAATTCTCTTAGTCTATAAAAGATAAGCACGTATAATATTTGTCATACTTTTAAGATACTTTAATCTGTTGCTAATTTGCGACGCACAACATTTTCGTGCGTTCATATTAATTTTTCATAACTTAAAAGCTTTGATCACAGAAGCATAGAGATGTATTATTTGCATTATGAATTGCTTACGTCACACCTATTTTGCATTTTTCTTGTTTTTTCCTTGCTTATAATATTGGCGCGTACCACCACATGTTTACTCAATGTCCTCTTGAAATAATTGAAATTGATATTGGACAGTTAAAGAGATCAATTCTATGAATCAAAACGTTATCTTAAATGCTAACATCATTGTTGGTATGTTTAAACTTAAAATAAATGTTGGCATAAGCCTGGAATGTATCCAAAATTGAATTAGACCGTCCTTGAATAAATAAAAAATAATTTTTTTTTTTTCACCACGCAGTAGAAATACTTAGATTCCGTCTCAAGCTACCGTAGCTATAAGCCATGGTCTAGGCTTCCAGACTGCACCCTTTTGTAGCCTCTTCTCTTGGGGTTTCGCCGCTCCTTGCTACCGCCCAGAGCGACCGCTCCTCTCTCTGTTCCCTACAGCCTCCCTGCTTACGGACAAGAATCTTTCTGACTTTTGGATGTACAATAAGAGTAGACGAAACAAAGCTATGAAGTATTAGACAGGGCACGTGAGGGTCGTGCATTGTTTAAATCCGTAGTTCTCCTATCGATTTGCGGGTACATAACTAATTTTACAAAAGAGTATTGTGCCAGTCAAAACTGGTTTTAACAAGTTAAATTTGATATGAAGCAACTATACGCTCGAATTTAGCAAAAACTCCTTAATTGGTTTCCAAGTTACGAAACTGGAACTGCTGAAATTCGCACCAGCGTTCGCCGCTGTTCAAAATTAATAACTACATAACTGTATAACTATGTTTAGTGAAAGACACTGTTTTTGGTTCCAGTTCTAGAATTATTATGTATTAATAAAATAACATATAACATCTTATATAAAATCGAATCCCTATTTCCCTTGGTCACGACATCACGCTTTAACGGCTGGACCGATTTCGCCAATTCTTTTTTGGTGTTGGTTATTATCGGGAGAAGGTTCTTATGAAAAAAAAGTTGCGCGGGAAATTAGAAAAACGAAGAAAACTTAACGACCATATTAACATTTGTATAAACAATTGTATAGAAAAACTACCCGAGTGGAGTTTACCCGGAGTTTACAACTAATACTAAAATATAGATGTGATGTAAATAATATGAGTGTCTCATATGACTTACAGCATATCTATGTATTAGTTGTATGTAACACTAAATAGTGTAAAAATACATATTTGTGTAAATAACAAATTCTAGATACAACTAGTAAATAGTCTTTGAATGTTAAGGAGATTTTCACTATGTTAGTTATAATCATTTCATATTAGGTGAACTGGCTACTCAGTAAATAATGTGTTTGCTATCATATCAAATTTCTAAACTGCAGCGTTGTAAAGTTTATTGTATTTAGAGGTGCTGCCAATAAATAAAGACATCCATTATATGACTAAACTTTGCCGTGCGCGCCACATCTGGTGCTGACATATGATCCACTTGATCCGCCATTACTGTGAGTGCTTGCCGAACGTGCGCCGCCTCGTAATAAATTTCAAACGGGGTTATTGCTTAACAAATTGTTCGCGTTTGTTACAAAAATACGCAACGCTGATTCGTTAACATGTTGACCTTGGAGCATTCAATCGAAAAAATAGGGGTAAGTAGTGGAAAGAAATAAGAATGGATTTCTGGTTGCCCTCTTAAATATCAAAAGTACCCGTTTTTTCAATAATAATCCAGCTTCAATTTCATTCCCTCTCTCGGAGAGGAGGCCTGTGCCCCTGCAGTGGGGAATATTCTAGAAAAGGCTGATTTATTATTATTCAATTCCATATGTGTACTATGTTTACTTTAAAAAACATATTAGACCAAGGAAATAATAGTATTTACGATAACAGGTTTAATATCCATTAAAACTGTTAAACATGGAACTGTTGATTTACGGAGTTCGATTTGATAAAAAAAAACATTCGATTTCTAAATTCCTTAGTTTTATTTATTTTAGACACACCAGCAGTATAATCACTATCAAATTAACAGACACATAATTAACAAGTATACTATCTCCTATATGTTATACTCTTAAAGGTGTATACATCATTTGTGTTGCTAATGTTTAAACAAATTTTAGATTAAACAAAATTAGATTAAAATTACAACTAAAGCAAAAAAAAACAATGATTAAAAAAGTTATAAAACTAGTAATAGAAGGAACAATATTATTATAAAAAAAGGAAAAAGAATAATAATAAGTTTTTATTTAGCAATTTTGTTAAAAATCTAATAACTTTCGCTTATCGCGTTTTAATACCTGTAACATCGAACCTATAGTTTATTTCACATCAAGATATATTTTTTGTAAACAAACAAACTTATCATAGATGGCGGCCATTACGCTTTTCATACTCTCATGGGAAATGTTGCAATGTTGTGGAAATCTTGAGATAAAGTGAAGTAAAAATGTAAAATACGGATAACTAATGTTACAAAGTAATGTGAGAAAAAGTTGTTTTTAAAATAAAAGTTTTAAGTCGCAAATAATATTGTGGAAATTACGAATTGTAACATAAAAAGTAGGGTGTAACCTTTGTTTACAAAAATTCCATCTTGATGTTACAAACTATACAGCTCTCAACTTGGTATAGGCTATTTAAACTCAAGCCAATTAACAATTCTGTCACAGAATAATGACCGAAGCCTAATAGTCAGGGGCTGAAATAACTTTGTGCGGTTAAGTTAATGATGGCTGTATCGGATTACGTTAAGCCGCCTCTTATTATATTATTAATGATTACATTTGTAAAACGAAACATGATGCTTCGACTTTCGACGAAAAACGAATGCCCTGTCAACTTGAATTTTTGTGGTATTTCAGAAATACCTACGCTTGCGGTAAACTATGACAAGTAGTTAATAGACTAAAAAATAAAAGCTTGTAACGGAAAACACAAAAAAAAATTGTACCAACATCCTTACCTTATATTTTAGTTACTTGGTCAATGGTATGGACCTCATGGATATTGTTCGAATATTACTCTAGCCAAGAGTATTAATCCTCTCACTATAAAACTACCAGTAAATAGACATATCAGGGTTATGAAAAGTACGTCACTTACTCAAATATCTGAGGTGCTGACATAAATGGCTCTTGATCTGCCATTACTTTGAGTGTTTGCGGAACGTGTGTCGCTTGGTAATACCTCTAAATTACTCAACTAAACGTTCTCCTTACCAGAAATGGGAACCAGTAGAATAAACTTTACGTATTGTATGTGAGTTCAAATGAAAGTATAAAAGTGTAACAACTCCAATATTTTACGCTTTGAGGATGAACAGTGAAAGTAAGAATTGTATAATATTTTCACAGGTTAAGTTATATTTCAATGTTAGGTCAAAGTCTTCATACAATGTCTTTATTCCTTGCAATATTATTCCTACATTATTACGACCAAATAAAATTGTTAAAAGTGTACACACTTCTGTTCTATCAACTGTTTAAACACTTGAGCTTAAATGTAACACTCATTCTATCGATCGACGTTTAGGTAAACGTTGGTTAAGCAGGATATTTGGGGATATAAGGGTTTAACTGGAATGTGTCAATTAATATCAACTTAACAGTAGTAGAAAGCGCAACAACATCTGTTTAACGTCTCGATAGAAGTAAAATACCACGACCACATGGCAGACGGGCATTCCTGCGCTTTGTCCGACGAGTGAAGTGCCGTAGAAGAAGAAGAAGAGTAAGAGGATATGGCGAGGGAGTGAATGGTTAGGAAAAGAGAAAGGTTTATGTGTTGATGGCGTTGCGATCCAAATAGATCGTGATGTGGTTTGGTTAGACGATAGAAATATAAACTAAATGAGGTTCTTTTACGGGCATCGACAGGTTTAGAAGAATTTGTACGAATAGTGCGCCTTTTCCAATTTTTATTTTAATATTTTATGTATTTAACTTCGCCTTAACCTTTTTGGTCCACTGTCGTTCAATGCCATTAAGTTTAATGCTTAGCCATTTGGATTAATCGACAACCGTGCTAAACGGAGGTCACTTTATTTAAGTCACAGTGAATTGAAATACCTGTTTATGTTTTTTGTTAAAACGACATTTAAAATAACTTTTGGAGGCAACAAGGCAGCATAGTATTACAGCTCTTCCTATAAATCAAACAAAAATTACAGTAGAAGTATTATATCGCCTCAGAGAATACAAATGTAATATGACATCGTAGCGAAGTAAGTTACTCACTGCACAGAAATGTCAGAGACGGGGCGTATGATAAATTTTCCACCGCTTTGTTGGGAATTTTCCATCTCTTAGGCTGGATTGTTAGCCTATTAATCTACAATTGAAGTTTAGTGAGAAGTTTACGATAATGATATGAAAAGTTTGTAGATAGAATCGTAAGTTAGTGAAATAGGAACCAAGTGAATTTTAGCATATTAATATTTAGGACATCGATAAAGGTTAGGTAACCTATCATTCCTTTTAGTCCATATTCAAGTTGGTGATTAGCAATCTGCAACTGTACCCTACAAAACTGCTTTTTGTTTTTTGGTTTCAGGAAATTTTAGACAAGATTTTGGGGGAAAGACAGGGTTACTCACTTAAACCCCTCGATGGCCATCCATGTGCGATAAGCCGAGGCTCGGGGATCACCAGTGGAATACACCCTGAAAAACTGTCTATAGAAGTAATAGGCACTAACAATATTTCGAAATCAATACGAATTAGTATCCTTCCAGAAAACAGCACTCTCTTTCCTTAAAGATAATAATAGATAATCCTAATGTATCTCATTGCTCGTTATATTTTAAAAAGAATCAAGTTCTATTTTCAAAAAGCTAACGATAGTTAGCTTGTTTCGAGTTGAAATATTATAGTTTTATTAGTAACTAGCTGTGCCCCGCGGTTTCACGCCCTGCAATTTTACTTAAACGAAATGATATTACCTACTTAATATTACCCTAACCTCATCATCATCTCCCTGCCCTTGTCCCGCGTATATGGGTTCGACAAGTATGACCTTAGCATAGTTTAATATAATATGATTGCTTAAACTGTGACCGTAGTCCATGCTATTTAGGTTCTAGCTACAGTTGTACGGCCGGCCGCCGGCCTGACGCTAAACTTCCTCAGGAATAATAAGCTACTAACCTAACCTAACAAAACATTTTATATAAGGATTAATACGTAATTTCTAAAATCGTCTATATACGTGTAAATACTGCGTTACCAAACATAGCTATTATCATTTTCTAAGGAGCGTTTTGCGTCTCCGAAATACGTGCGTGTGCTATGAAAATCTCAATGCACAGTGTGTCTAGCTGATGCTTGCAAAATCTCCGAAACTGTGCTGTTTTGAACATTATATAAAATAATAAAATATAACTAAAAGTTCAACCTATTCAACCAAACAGCTATTTTATAGTATTTTTATGAGATAAAACAAACACTAAATGTTAAGTGAAGCTTACCACAATACATTAGTGAAAACCACACCCAGATCGGTTAAGCTGTTTCTGAGATTAGTGGGAACAAACGCACAGACAAACAGACATACGGACAAACAGACAATAATTCTAATAATCATAGTTTTGGGTTTTATTGAGTTTATGAAGGCCCCCAATAATAGTTTTTCTCAAATGTCTTCCATGTACAGACAGCGATCAGCTATTAATTTATTATATTTATTAATATAAAATTTGTACTCTCCATGAACAATTTCACCTAATATGCAGGTTTTTAATTCACAGCTTTTACAAATCAATTTGATTCTATCTAATTCTATTATTAAGAGTATGAATTTGATCTGAAAATGTTCGAATTTGAAATTGAAAAACTTTATACTTCTGTCCCATCCTTTCAGACGTTACATCCCACAACAAACTCTTGAAGAGGATAATGTTGTCCGAATTTTGATTAACGATCAAAGTTTAAACAATACAACATTAATCACAGGTTTAAATTGTCGCAGATAACAAATTATCATGTACGTATTTTGCTATGTGCTTATATCGAAAAGAATAATGAGACAAACAAAGTATTAACTACCAGATATCAAATACAAAGAGTAAAAGCTGCTATTTTGTACAACCCTAATAACTTCTTCGATGCTTATTCTGGGAACATTCGTAAGAAATTAAGTGACCAAACAAGGAACTTTGTAAACAGGAATGTAAGCAATGTAATGCCCTGAGTAATTAAACACATTACATTTAATTTACATAATCTCAAAATAGTTAAATATACAGTTGTAACATTCTGAGTTTACAATGTTGACGAATATAATATTTGATCTGTCGTTATGCAAATTGGAATTAACTGTGCGCGATTGTACTATTTGAATTGAGGATGTTTAGATCATGTTACTGTTTATTCTTGTTAACCACTTTGTGTACAGTTGTACACAAATTCGAATTAAAAAAAAATCGAACAAAAATTTTCTTACTTCAAGATATCGTCGTATACGTCTATGTCGTTTGTACAACGCGTGTGCGATAACATGACACCCGCGCGGCATTTGCACCCTTCCTCCCACCCAACCACTCCACACGTGTCAGCGCCCTTTTGTGTATAGCGAGACAAAGCTAAACCATGTTTGCTAGTTCAGTGGTGACCAGGATCGAATATTGAAAATAGTTCCACCATATATTTTACTAATGCGCTACGAACTCCAGTTAGTTAATTTCTCCCCTGTGACACGGCGTGGCTTTTTGAAGTCTCTCCCCACTGAACGAAGAGAACCGTCCCGAAGGCTATAAATTTAACCCACTATCGATTTCATAGTAATGTATGGCAGAACAATTTTTTGATATTTTGATGTTGGATCATATCTTACTATAATAACTTTGAAACTAACACGAAATTATCAGCGAGGAAAATAAGGAACGAATGCTTGCGAAGCCACGGGTAAAAGCCAGTTATTTTCTAAATACATACCAATATAGTATTTTTAAGTTAGTTTCAAATGTTAATGATATTAAAGCAGACTTAATTTGTTATACTACTCTGGCTTGCACAAGTTTTGCATTAGCTTTTTGCATACATCAGACTTAATGCGAACACCGCGCGCTGTGGAGCTGAGAAAGATTTTTCTTTCACTTAACAGAAATATAAAGGTTTCCGTTTTTATATATATGATTAAATTAAAATAATGTTAGTCTGTATTTATATATCTTCTAGTCTTTAAACTGAGTCTTCTGTTTAGCTGATCTAAATGTTTAATAATCATTCTCTCATACGATTGGACGACAATTAACTAGAAATTTGAACAACTAATTGAATGAAAATTAAAACAATAAAAATTATGACTTAAATCAAATCACCGATGCCTTACATTTATTGGTGTCAATTTTTAATAATAATAATAACACTAGTTGTCATATTTCAGAAGAGCAAAGGCTGTGTTTCTTATCTTTTTTTGATCTCGTTACAGAAGGCTAAAATATATAAGAGTCTGAAAGTTTATTAGCGAAGAGCTTTTTTCATGTACGTTTTGTTTTGTGCTTTGGGTTATTCAATTACATGGTAATGTCAGGGCATTGTGTAGTACGTTATTATATGTCTAAATTCAATAATAGTATTACTTTGTTGCGCCATACAGTGAGAAAATAACAAATAAATTATTTTAGTAATGATATTTAAAATATAACTTTTACACTTTAGAAAACTGAATTTAATGTGAATTCTTTCTCTATTTTTCACATGCCATAAAGCATAAAACGACACATTGACTTATTCATAAGTGATACTATCTGACCAAACAAAATAGTAAGTACCTCGCACAGTTTTTATTTCCGTCTATTGTAAGGCGCTTGTAGACATCACAGGTCCTTTTGGATTATTGTTTTCACTAGGTTTAACGACCCCCAAACTTAAATATTATAATATTTTGTGTCACTTGACGACGGAGAGGTACCGCTATGCAGTTTTACAATACAAATCAGAACGACTGCGACACGGTGCGCATAAACTCACGGGCGTTGACGGAACGTCCGAACAACCCACACGCTTGAGGAAGGAAGCGGGGACCTCCTTTTCGACTCTCTTTCTATTAATTGTCAACTCACTTTTTGTACAAATTAGTCTCAATTGTTGAAAGAATTTTTATGACTCTTTTGATTTTGTGATACGGCGTTGCGTTATGCGTTGCCTTATCTATATGCTTTAAGCAGTTAGAATAATTATCGTAACTAGGTACTATTCGTATAGTCACAGATTTAAAGTACCATAATACCAGTCGAGCCTTAAGGTAAAAATAAAAACATTTCGTGTGAATTGTATAGATATAAAGTTGACCGTTGCCAACACCTGGCGTGATAAAGCGTACCTTTTTTGTCAAAGCTCGTGTGTCATTTTACACGACATTTGAGTCCGAAAGCTGTTACGCTGCCGGCGTGCATTTTACGATCGAAAATTTTATAGTATAGTGGTTTTGGTATTTTTTGTTTGATATATCAACCAACCAATCTGATTTAATTATATATGATACATACATAAGCAAAACGAATTATATTCATTTATTTTATACCGATATTATGTTGAAAAAATGTTTTCAGCGATATTTTGATTTTTTTTCCAGTAAAAATTAAGTTTAAAAAATATAGATTGTTTTATTTTTCTGTGCACGTGGTAAATTTGAAAGGGACAGTATAAGCTCTCATTTAACACAACTATGACAATGACAAATATCAATCATTATTTTACCAAACATAAGGTACATGATCGACTATCTACCTACGTTTAAAATACTGATCCCGATTTTTGGATCGTATTATTTTTGACGGTGTTCTAAAGTTTAAAGGTGTTGAGAATTTTGCACGAAAGTTGAACTGCTTTTGAATTTTCGAGCTTGTGAGCTAAATCGTGTAAGGTGTGTGAACAATTTTGAATGCCATAAGAATCATTACAGTGTAGGATGTCTTTAAAAAAGATAACTAAGAAAACGTCACATTGTCAAGGCATTTCACGCTTAATTACAGTTGGTAAGGATTAAGAACCCCTAGCGGATGTTTATGGATAACTTCCCCTTAATTTAAATAATCTAATGGAGAAAATATACACAATAAAATCCGTAAAATTAATTTTAACAAAACGTGTATTCATTTAAATATATAAATGCCTCTCAAAGCCATACCTCTGTGGTACAGTTGACAATAATAAGGTCATTTTCAAGTTAAACGATCTTCCCAAGCAATTTGTTATTGAAATCGCTATTAAGTATTCACGATAGCAGATGTTTTCAGAGTTCTAATGGCAATAAACTTAATTTATTCCTTTGTTAACCACTGATATAGTTGTTCCTATATTTCCTCTGGGAACTCGTTGGATTTCAAAAGCTGAGGACTCCGTCTGAAGGGATATTTGTTACATATTTATGTAGGAGACCTATTCCTATTCCTATACCGATGGATTATATGGATGTTACAAAGTCGCCAATTAAAGCACACCAGTTGGCAGCGTCATTTTTTCCGTCCAATTATAACGTGTTTACCTTCAAAAGAAGAGTGAATAGACTGTTACTAAACTAGTGCGTACCATCTTTCGACCACACACTTGATCAGGTGGGATCAAATACCAGTTTCGATGGTTTTACATTAATAAAGTGCTTAAAGTGGAAACAAAACTAGCTGTTGAACAAAAAAAGAATCATCGAAATCGGATCATAAATCACGGAGTAATAAATGTACATACATAAAAAAACCCACCGAATTGATAACCTCCTTCTTTTCAAGTCGGTTAATAATACCATTAATCGTCATATACGTCGGTTAACAACACAATTAATTGTATCAAAAACGTTTTTGCGTAGTAGATATTTAAAAAAAAAGGGTAAGACTTCCATGAATGTAATAATATAAACTAGAAATCATATGTGTAAATACACTTCTAACGTATCCATAATTCGTCATCTGTGTACTTGTATTAGGCATTTGATACAGTTAGGTAAAACTAAAAAGGTACTCATTAAAAGAAGGTGCGCTGTGAATATCAGCTCGTAACCTATAATAATGCCTGTTCTGTTGTCGGTAATGAA
>JWHW01042312.1:28933-39044 GCA_000931545.1 Papilio glaucus
TAAATATATATAAGTATATATTAATTTTGTGGACAAATAAGGCTGTTAAATCATATGATTTGTAAATAACCTCTTACCGGTTGTTGGTACAAATTAATTGTATGTGACTATCACCGAAGAGTGTAAGGGGTTGAAAGTCTTACAGACGGTTATATAAATGTAATATTAAAAAATAGTCATGATTAAATATAATACACTATGTGTCTAGATAAGTATGTTACAGGTAACTAGTGACTCGCCCCGGCACGGGTAGCACTAATTATGTTGAGCCGATCGCTACCAAACTTCACAGAACTACAAGCTCGGAAAATTTAAACATGTCCTGAAAAAAATTCATCGAAATCGGTCCAGACAGTTCAGCGTCTATGGGTAACATACATACTGTATTACCTTGCCTTATATGTATATAGAAGGGACGATTTAACTTTTAAATGTTTCTATCTGAATTTTTATTAAAGTAAATTTGAAACATTGCTCAGTTTCATAACAGTTTCATTAAATGTGAAAACATTTAAATCGTGGTATTTTAGTTGCGCACAGTGTTGATGGAGCGATATTAAAGTAACTGAATTATTCCTAAAGCTGTTACTTAAACAAAAAATTTAAGGAATATTTGGGAACAAAAGACTTCATTATATTTTGCTCTGATAGATGTTTTGATTTGAGAACATACATTCAAATCCAATGAAGAAACAAATCTATTGAATTATTTCAATTAATTTAGAGTAATAGTACACACATATATGTTGTGACCAAAATCTTTTTTACAAGCAATTTGTTCGCGCTTTAACAGGATGCCGCTGAGAAATTATAGGAAAGTCTAATCGTTTTTTCAATGGATAATGAAGAAAACCGGTGACCTATTTTATCCAAATATTCTTTGTCGTCGAGATTTTGTCAATCTCGATCTCATTTCATTATTGACAAAAAATATTAATAAAGGAATAGATATATATAAAAGCACAAAATCTGCTGTAGTCCTAAACGTGATTAAGCTATAGATATGGATTTTCAAACGGTTTTAACAATGGACAGGACTATTCATGCCGAAGGTTTCTGTATATATATAATTAAGACAGAAATATGTATGTTTGGTATGATATTACGACGCAAAAAAAATATAGGCGTTTATTCTCTGGTTCCGTGTTAAGTCGGGGTGAGTCGCAGTGTGACTAGTTATTACATAAATCAATGTGAAATAATAAAACGATAGATTCGAATTTATTCTCTCGTTTCTCGAATTTGTTTTCCTTAATCATAAATTTACATGACGAATAAAACCTCTTCCGTTTCAGAGTATGTTTACGGAAATAATAACAAACATTGTTGTTTCAGCGTCGCAATTCATTTCAGAATAATTCAGTATATGTTTTACATATAGATTGTGTAAACTCACTTTCCCATATTCGACATAACGATAAAGCTTACGACGACTTACGACCACCTACATAATGTTAACGTTACAAATAATAGGTAAAGTATGTTTGTGTTGTTCATATAAAGAAATAATATTTGAGACTCATGAAGTTCTTATTATATAAAAGAATATATATAGTATAGTACACAGTACAGTAGGACATGTTAGAAAAATATGTCTTCGTGCTTTTATAATAAATTTTAAAGGATTAAAAATAAATGCAGTTTTCTGTAGTACTCTGTACTGTCATCCGTCTTTATATGCAAATTTTTAATTAGTGAACATTTTGTAATCGATAAAAATAACATCGAAATATTACTTTACATTGATTCAAACAGCTGAAAAGCAATTTCATAAATTCAACTTTTAATTGCATTTATAATTAACACTATTTTACAGCATTTTTCCCCCTGCAAAGGAGCTGCGGTCGCTTAATATTATGTGATCACTGACGCCCATGAACATCTGCCAGAGGAATTGATAAAGCTTGCCGGTGACAACTTAATTAATTAATTAACCTTATATACCTACACTTATTCTGCCAATACGTCACCATATATTATCTTGCCATATTCGTTTACTCATTTTTACACCTTATACTTTTTAAAATATTGCTAAATTTATTTTAATGTTCCATAAACATGCAGCAGGACTTGGGATTCTAGAGTGCGTATTCTTGAGTAATGAATGTTGGCAAAGCGTTAATGTTCCGTCAAGCGTGATATATGACGTCACGTGAAGAGCTACTACCTTAGTAAGCTCACTAACAATTTATTACCACTAAAAGTGTACGGGGTCGTTATACTTGCTATGCTCCTAATGGTACAAGACTTAGCGACGTCTTGAATACTAGGAAATGTAAAATTTAATGGGATTTTAGGTAAGGCACCAAAGGCATTAAAACATATATACGAAAAATGAGTATTGATTTTGCGATCATAAAGATTTAAAAGATTCAGTTTAGGTATAAAAAATGTGATTTTTCAGTAATTATCACTTTGAATTCACTGCCAATTGACTTAGTTTAATAATAAAATAACTAAAACATTATATCCATCACAATTTACTGTCTTATAATATGGAAAGTAGTCAACCAATTTCCTGAATTTGTACTATTTACTATAGTCTTTAATTTCTTTTTAACACTGACTAGAAAGTAACGGGAAGCTATGAAAAAACTCAATTACAATATTATACTGTTTTTACAGAGATTTTATTTTATTTTACCGTATTATAAATATCTATTTTATCACAAAAGTTTCCGTATTCAGCTATCTGGCAGATGAATTGCAATGCGAGTTATAAATCAATTGATTCCAACGACACAGTAAAAATACCAAAAGTTATATAATTTAAGTATAATTTTAAATTAACGTACTAAAAATAATTTCTTGGAATCTCTAGCAATCAAATTTTATTAACATTCTTCTTAGTTATTTGAACTAAGCACACGACAGAATTCTAATGGCGGAATCGAACTCCTACCTTATATTTTGCAGTCCTTACCTTATACCATTTAGGTATCACTGCTTCTACAGAATGAAATTGAAATATAAAGCACAAGTGCCTTTTTCTATTTATTAGGAAGTAGCTATGATATCTGAGTTCGGATTTGCAGACCCCTAACAATTTTCTTTCCAAATATTTTTCGTCAAGTGTGATACAATGTCCACTTAAAATAGATTTTTGAATTGATTATATATTAATAGCAGTTTGTAGGGAAACTGTGTTAATTTAGCCGTCACAACTCAGGACGAATGAGGTGGTGTATTGTCGTGATGAAAAACTACTTTTTCTTCTTTAAATGGGGTCGTTTGTCCTTCAAAGCAGCGTCAAAAATACCTAATAATTAGGCATAGTACTGCCCTGTTATCGTTTTCCTTTTTTCTAAGTAGTCAATATATATAAAGCCCTGCGAATCCCAAAGAACAGTTGCCATGACCTTTCCGGACAATAGGACGGTTTTTTATATCTTTGTAGCAGGTTTGCCCGGTAAAATCCACTGCTTTGACTTTTCTTTCATTTCCGGGGAGTTGTGGTGAACCCACGTTTCGTTTACGGTCTGCTCCGTAGTAGTCAGTCGGTTCCGTTTTTGTTTCTCTGTGAGTAATCGCGGCACCCATCTCGCCGATACTATCTTCATACCCACCTTTCCTCAAATATGTTTTGTCGGGTACAATGATTGTAACTTTAACAGCATCAAGGATTTCTCGAAGTTTAATTCGACGGTTGGCTAATTTTCTAAACCATATCCTCTCTAGTCACCTCAATTGAGCGGCCTGGGTGATCCTCATCAAAGACGGTTGTTCTCCCCCGCTTAAATTCGTAAAACCAATGTTTGATGGTTATAATAGAAGGTGCACAGTCACGGTTAACTGCATGAATTATTACTTTTATTTCATCACATGTTTTTCCTTCCAAAAACAGGAATCAAACTACAGACCGATACTTTCCTCTTTCCATTTTAACAAATTAAAGCTCACTCTTTCATTGAATCACTGTCAAATGATAAAAAAAGAAGAGGGTTGTTTTTTTTTAATTTTCCCGCCTTAAAAATGGCTTAACGGTCGTATACACATATTTTCGGCCAGTGATATCAATACATTTAGAAAACAGATACTTATCAAAGCACTTGTAGGAACTCACAAAGGATGGTCTCAATTTCATTACAGTTTTTAAGCATACAGTCACAAAAGTCCTTTATTCTAAGATATGAGGCAATATATTAGACGGTAAAATAACAAAGTGAGGTATATATGTGAGTCCCTTCCTGTTCAAAGGGAGGCTTATCGAGCTTCTGGCGTAGCGGATATTCTTGCCTCATTTTTTCAGCATTTAAGCACTTCCTTTCGGACGGTTGAAGACAACTTAGCGAGTTTATCAAAGTACTTAAGTATATTATTTATTCGTATATAGACTACTATAACAAGTTCATCGTTGTTTTCTGTAAGTGGATAAATTTACATTATACTTTTAAATGTATATTCTATGTATATTGTATTGTATTGTAAATTCTATTAATAAATATTGTTTAATCATTCAGAAAACAAATAAGTTCTCAAATTAATATATATGTCAGTGTGGAATTATCGGATGTTATACTTTTCAAATTTGTCAATAATTTAATATTCAATCAGCATATTTCATTTCAATTTAAATTTTTAAACACTTTTATTTCAACAGTTTAATTTTGTCAATTAAATTTAATGATTGTTTTTCCTTGGTTAAATCCTTTTTAAAAATTACGACGGCGAATGAAACAGAATGCCGATCTATTACTTGTAAACATTCATTCAAAATTAAATTACTCTGCGCAGTTTTTGAAATTGATTAATTTTTAAGTTTATTTAAGAAAGTAAATATTTCAGTCTGCACTTAGGAATATGATGAAGAAAACTTAACAAAATGGTAATTTCAATAAACTCAAAATAGAATTAAAATGATAACATCTGACCATCAATGATCGCGTATGAGCAGGACGTGAGGGCGTGGGCCCCGAAACATGCGTTCCGCGGGAACTTTGAGGGGCCACCCTCTCTGGCTGCAGTCCGTGATCAATCGAGGTGATTGAAAAATGGGAAGTGTAAATGAATCATATAATAACTATAGTTCGTCTACTAATATAGTTGGTATTCCCATAGTTTTAAAGGTTACATAGCTTATACTATTGTTAATAACAAACCTCAATACAACTGTCTTCATTTGTTAAAGCCTACGAAATTATTTTCTACGATCATACTTCTTTAATTAAGGTGAATAATTAAAAGCTGTGTGTGGCAACAAAAACATCTGTTGCGCGAATGAGCCGGCACGATTGAAGAAGTACCACGACCTCACAGGTGACAGGCGTAAAGTAGAAGTATACTGCGTTTCTCCTGATGAATGAGGTGCCGGAGGCGGGTATTCACGGGAAGTGGACTTCCCATCCTTTCTTAATTCTAAGAGGATTTGATGGGGGAGGAGATTGAAACGATGCTCTATCCATTAAACGTACGAAACGCATCTACAGCTCATTAGCTTTTTGCACATACCTATGGGTAGCGGTTAAATAATATCAGGTAAACCGCTTGCTCGTCTGCTACCATCTTCTATAAAATAATGTAGGTTATTCCGACCTATAACAATTTGTTAAATTAAATAGAAACTTTCTAAGTGCTGATAGTGTCAACTGCAATAACAATAAACTTAATTAAGTTAGGCTTATCCCATTATAATTGTTCGACCAAAGCCTGGCTTTAGTAACACGTTCCATTATAACAGGGGAGAATGAAAGAATGAAGGTGTCCTTAGCCATTGTTACGCTGAACGCATCTTTATTTTATTTCCTAGCTCCTTCTGAATCGAATCACACTAAGACACAAATACGTAGATACGAGAAGATTGAAAATAGAAATTATATCTAGATCAATCAATGCAAATTTTACTGACGAGCGGTTATAGGTTTTTCACTTCATATTCGGACTTTTACGAATCAATTTCAGCAATTTGCAAATAAAAGGACTTTTGCTTTGACTTTGCATATCAAATTAAGCCTTTAATAAATCAAATTCGGTTGTTTCCATGTCAATTTTCAATTTGTGTACATACATATACCTAATTATAAAAAATAGCATACTCCATGTATGCTGTTTTTTTTTTCTAATGGATAAAATGCTCTATTTAAAATTTAACGGCTAATCAAATTGTTTACATATATTTTTGCACACCACCTAATAAGGGACTTACGAAGCTTTGTCTGTCTACCATTGAATTTTCTTCGCGAAAACAAGTTTTTTATTTTTTTACACACTTTTCGAAAGTTCGGGATAATATTCGCATAGTAAAGACATAAAAATTATCAATCGCAGTAATATTTTTGGGAAAGAAACTTGATTTATAGGTATGTTATTCGAAACGACGAAGCATCGACATAAAATGATATAAAAATTATAACGGTGTCAACAATAATGAAAGGTTGTAAAAGAAAATTATATTTATAACGATACGTTCCCTGTTGTATCGTTGAGGGTCAGATACTTTTATTATCAAACGCTGCAGCGAAATGGTTATACTTTTGATACAAATGACTGTCGTAAAATACTCCAGTCATAATAAATGTGTGAAACGAACTCGGTGTCAGAAATAGTCTGAAAATTTAATAACAGTCCTTACATTTAGTTACGTCGGTGAATACATGACCTCTTAAAAGTTTATTTATAAAAATTAACAAATTTTAACATGCTTTTATTATCTTGATATGTATGTATGTATTTAAAGGAACCTTTAAAAGTGTTTTTCACCCCTTACAAGCTTTGGATTAATTTAAAACCTTGCACACTTGTCAAGGTCCGATGACAATGATTTAAATAGACAAGGATTCGCGCTCTTATCTCTTCCTGATTAATAGGGATCGACTATCACATAGCTTTCAACAATCTCGTTGAGAAGAAGAGCAAATATTATCTTTGCCTATACAGATTACTAAAACAGTTCGTGCAAAATTCTCTTCAATATCAATAAAATATAATCTTGAAAATATTTTACAATTTTACTTACTCTACAGATTTTGTTGCTATGTGGTACATCACTAGTAGAACTTAATTTAACCATCTAAATGAGTTTTGTACGGTCTAGTAAAAAACGTTAAGGTCTAAACGTTTCATGACTTTAAAGTCGTTTAAAAATTAAACTGAACTGTTCAAAAAGTGTGATGAAGAAGGTACGAAGTTTAAAAGACGCCTCGCCTCGTACACCAGTTTCTCAACTACGTGCGGTCGTCATTACATCCAGTTTAATTTATACGAAAAGTTTGAACGACTCCCCCGAGGTGTTCGATAGTGACTTGTTCTATATACCAACAGGTAAATAGATTTTAAGCTACTTGGAAATACATATACCGGGCACGATCTACCAGACAGGTTAAAAGTCGTGAACTTTGGCAGCCATGACTTTAATCGAAGAACCTTTAAATTTTTTACAAAAAAGCTGACCTATCTTGTCCAATCGTAATATTTCGAACCTAATAAGGTATTTATACTATTTTAAAGAAACAAGTGAAAAATAGTACCTTATTATTTTTAGTCTAAAACATGCGAAGCTATCGTGAATTGTCTGTATTGAAAAGTTGGCCGAATTTCATTAACAAATAAGGAGAAAATATATGCAAAAAACATATATTTTACAATGAATAAAGCAATAACCACAATCACACCTGATTTTAATTGCACTAGTTTAACATAATGTGAAATGATATTTACACAGTTACGTGTCGATTGAATGCAAAATTCATATTTCTGATACAAATCAATTATTCTCTTATTCATTTGATACAACATCTCACCGCAAAACATTGTGAGATCGCCATAGTAACGTTGATCGGAATTTGAATTCATACTAATGCGGTTTGTGGCCGTTTTGATGGTTCTTTTTGTTTCAGTTTAATATTGTTTTATAATAACAAAATATTAATAAATTCAAAATAAATCATATTAGAATGGTTTTACAATGACATGGATAAGTATAAAACAATAGTTAAATACCAAGACTTGCCTCTCCGATTTGTCGTCGATAACTCGACTGATGAGACCTACCAGTTGCTACTTTAAGGTACTCATTTTAAATGATATGTCAACTGCATTTTTTCTCTGTCGAATTTATTGAAACATGTAAGAGAAGCGATGTAACCTCCTCTCTACAGATGAAGTGATAACTTGGTTAGGGCGGTGAGAAATGGTTGATAAGGATGATGCGACGGAGTAAGGACTTGGGGAAGGCCTATATAAAGCGAGCAATTCTTGTAAATTTCGGCTATCTCGGAAACAACTCTAGATATTTGGATGGTTTTTTTTATTTAGAAACGGTATTAATTTTTAAATGTATCTATGTAGGTGTCTTATTCCTAAAAACTTTAATTTTTACAAAAAAAAACTAGTTTTAGACTCGCTCTCTCTCGCTCGAAAAGCTCGGTCCACAGCTGATGTATTTTCGGAGAAGTAGTTGCTGGTAACCTTATTGACGGTTCTTACAGCTTAATCGAATACAGGGCTCGCGATCCGAGTGATCTTGAGCTAAAAAATAAAAATTCTAGGTCCCTAATGTAATCTAGGGGCCTAGTTGCTGGATTTAGCAGCTATCGGTCTGGGGCACAGCTGATTCTAACTAATATTATATATGCGAATGAGTTTGTTTGTTACGCTTTAACTCTTTAACGACTCAAATGATAATCATGAAATTGTGCACACACATTGTAAATGTAATGAGGTATGTACCTTTTATTCCGAAAATGAAACTTTTCCCGAGGTACTTCAAACCTGCAGTTACAATATCCGTTGCCATGGTAAAGTTTCATCATGATTAAAGCATACCATGTCACCTATAATTCGAAATTATTAAATACGGAAATCTTACTAACATTTCCAGCGTGAAAAATGAGAAACGGAACGGATGTTTACGAAGCCTCGGCTAGTGCCTTATAAAAGAATGTTAGTTGTCGGTAAACCACTTAGAATATTTGGTCAGTTTGTTGTATCAACCCAACCATCTGAATTCAATCTGTGTAGAGCACTCCACTGTATTGACCGACGTTACGCATTGTGCTCCGTTCTCCCCCAGTTCTCATTGGAAACGAGAGACCGTGTACATTTCTTGGACACGTTAATTAAATTATAATATTCCATTAGACAACATAAACAAGATGCAAGGAGGATAGGAGGAATACTATCAGCTATCTCAAGACATGCAACGCAGCTAGAACTGATATACCTAATATTTGATCGCTCCCTCGTTGACGTTTCAAAGTATCCATCACGCCGATGGTTGTCCCATTTACAGCAGATACATACTAAGCGTTTTGGTGAGCGCTTTGGTTACGCGCGTTCCAAGAACCACTCATTCCCGTACATCCGCATACTCCGTACACGCGCGTCAGAAGCGCGCGTTAGTATATATGTATGGAGCCTACGGTTGTTAGGGACGCGATGGTTCTTAAACGCGCGAAACTTATGATGTAATTGATTATTTTTTTATTAACTTGCAACGTCAAGATAATATGTGCCATATTATTATTATTATTAAAATCAAATCAATTATGTAAAATAAAGCACATAATAATAACTTACTTAGAGTTTATTATTTAATTAATCACAAAGTCTATATGTAAACTA
This sequence comes from Papilio glaucus, assembly GCA_000931545.1. Classification (NCBI taxonomy): domain Eukaryota; kingdom Metazoa; phylum Arthropoda; class Insecta; order Lepidoptera; family Papilionidae; genus Papilio; species Papilio glaucus. Next base: position 38,492 of record JWHW01042312.1, read on the forward strand.
TTGTAGAGCCCATATCTACCTTCATTTATAATCCTGTCACATCTTAGTCACGGTTCACGTGTATGGGTATAATGGTCGAGAAAGGGAATTCAATTAAGAGGGACACACCAACTTCATGTAGGGACTGACTCAGGGAGGCGGGTCCTAAACCCCAATGGGATAGATTAATGATATGAACTGAACACTTGCATAGAACAAAAGACGATACGCTAATTCTTTAACTAAGCAGGGCAAGTATCAGCAATGTATTATTGCCTACGTCATGTCATTGCAATTAAATTTTAACATCACTTGACCAAATAATGATTTTGTTTAAGGTTCAAATGATAAATATTTGCATATAATATTAATCACGCATATAATATTATTGCAAATCAGTAAATATATGTAATAAGCCTTTTTTTTCAGTACGTTCCAACCTGCAGGGACACAGGCCTCCTCTCCGAAAGAGGGAAGGCCGTAATCCTCTACGCTGGCCCAGTGCGGGTTGGTGGATGTCACATGTGTTTGAATTTGGTGGTCTTAAGACATGCCGGTTCCCTCACGATGTTTT
>JWHW01042312.1:48228-61477 GCA_000931545.1 Papilio glaucus
CACACCTCTCTTGCTTCTTCTACATTCATACATCTACGCATACATGCTTGTCGGTTATGGGTGCTCCTTATATCGCCCTTTTTTAGTAAGTCACTAATTTGTCCGTCACTATTCCGTTTCAAATTGCTTATTAATAATACACATACTACAATATATACAGTTAAAGCTATCACGGCCTTTAAGTAGTGGTGTTGGAGGAGAATGGAGAAAATAACTTGGATGGAGAAAGTAACAATTGAGTAGGTCTTAGGCCGATTTAAAAAAAAAAGAAATTTAATAGAAAACATCTCGAACGCTTGGAACTATTGGGAGACTTGATGCTGCAGGACGACCGAATAACACAATTATAGAAGACAAAACAGAAGCGAAGAGGAGAAGAGGAATGCTAAGAAGACAATTTATGTAATTAATAAGAGAAAAAAATAGACGTCGTAACGTATCAGAAAACCAAACAGAAGACTCGCACAAGAGCAGAAGGGCTCTTAAATTAATGATTTAATATTCATAATCTATAACTGTTTTAAGAATCATGACTATGTATTAATTTGCAATAACATATCAAGACAAGCTGTTGGTTTTTTTAACGTAGTGGCTATAGCCCGGATGAGTTTTGCTACGCTCGTGTATAATGAATAGGAAAGAAAGCAAACATCTTTGTCAAGACAACTAGTACCGAGAAGTGAAAAATTCCATAGTATTATAAAAAATATATTCACAAATCTTCTTTCATTTCCATCGGAACAAGTATTCCGAACAATTTAAATGTCAAGACGTGATAAAGTACAGAGTATAGTAATGTGTGTTTAATAGAGTTGGTATAATGTGCACTGACCGCTCCAGATGGCTCTGAATAACTGCGATTAATTTAAGAATAAGCGCCAAACGACCGGCCCTTATCAGTAATTACTGTACCGTCTGCCGCGTTCCTGCTGCATTGCATACCGTACGTATTCGAGAGTGAAACGTCAAGACTCTTGTAATATTTAGCAACAGTTAGATTAGTTGCATAGAAATTAATGAATCTGAAAACAAAATAACTTTTTAACTGTTAATACAAACAGTATGGATGTATCTACATCCGTACTGTTTATATTATATATCTTTCCTAATAATCTATAATATTATTCATCGGTAAGCTTCTTTATATTCGCAAATAAGGTTACTATCAGTGCCCTGATAACTTGTATGAATGTTTTTTTAACATTTCTTTCTCTTTCGTCTCATGCGTTAGAAGATGTTGGACTCCCATTTCCTTTACCTTTATAACATACCTTCCACTATACTTTATTAATGTTTTTATGGTAGAAGGTGGTAAACTACTGATACCCATACACATCAACAACAAGCAAACGAGTCGCAGATGCCTTTAATGGATAGAGAAGGGGATGGACATGAAAAAAGATGTTTTCTTTTCCTATCCATCCCCTCCCCGTCCAATCCAAAGGGAGGAGGACTTAAATTGGGCCTCCGACACCTCACTCATTAGATGAAATGCAGAAGTATACCGATACTTCTGGCCTGTCTTCTGTGAGGTCGTGGTATTTCATCGGTCTAGCCGAACCATTCGTGCTACAGATGTTGTCGCGCGCTCTACCACTGTTAAAAGCCTCCAATGTATTTTAAGTATTGGTAATTTTTCGGGAAGTGTCCGATGTTTTTGGGTAGCGCTGGACACTAATCATAAACATATAAAAATGCGTAGATAAAAATATACCAATAATTAAAAATATTAGGAGCGAATTTAAATAAGATCAATTAGCACCAAAAACATATAGGCTGCTGCTTACATTTGTTTCAGAAAGTGACGTGAAAATGATTAAACGTTATTGTACTGGTTTAGCAACAGCTTATTTCGCTTTAACTTTGTGATTGATGCATTAGGGAACAAACGCAATAAAGTGGTTAGGGGGCTTTGACATCTTGCGAGTGCGGCGCGTGACCGGCGTGCTAACTGGAAAATTATTCCCAACGACAAAATACAAAACAGGCCAGCATTATTTTTGGATATAAATCGTTTTTAGTATTGATTTAATATCTAGTGGAAAAAATCTATTGACCATTATATACCAATGGCAAGTTCTAGTGGAGAGTTTTGAGTCCGTTTCGTTGATGTTATAATACCCTATATGTTCGTGAAGTTTTCAAACTGAAATACTAATAGATTCTAAATATTTTAAAGTGGATGGAAATTTGTGGCTCAAATAAAACCACATTCTTAAAGTACAAAGAAGGGCTACATTAAGAAAATCTGTGACCGATAAGCATCTACGCTTCGTAAAAAAGTCGTTCCAAAACCTTATATTGGCCAAAGTGTAACTGGCTTAGTAATCTTTTGCCTCATGTACAATGAAAATAAAAAAAAAGTTGAACGCTCGTCTATTAAAATAACAATAAAAGTGGTAATTTTAAAAAGCCATTGTCAACGGGATCGATGATAAGAGTCGCACTATCGACTACACGGACTGAAGTCATTCAAACAAATTACAACTATTATCACTTAATACTACCATACGATTTGTTTTATGGTATTTCCAAGCTTATTTTTTGGTATTGTTTGACCAAGCTTTTTGGTATCCTATAAAACTTCCTTAATTAAAATACAAACGAAATGCCCCAATGAGTTTTTAATATAGTTTGTCTATCTATTGATGTACAAGTAAGTGTACAACGGTTTACTAGGCCGCGGCTATTGGTTACGTGTGTGGCATAGATTTGAAAATATATAAATATATCAGTATAATAAAGACGCTCCCTTGTGTTGGTTGGCTTCTGACACATCACTCCGCACACCGCTGTCATCCACTGCACTGCACACTGACATTACTGGATACATCGTCCATTTGGTCCTTCGAGCCGGATGAACCAGCGACCGGTCGGATCGGTCATGCCATCCATAGCATGACCGATACACCTGACAAATTTAATAAAGCATGTATATTATAATTGAATATTAGATGGCATTCATTCATGACAATATAATTTATGATTATTGTAAATTGAATCGTGTGTTTAATATTCCCTTTACTTTGATCAGGTACAATTAGTTAGTACTAAGTAATTTCCATCCCCTTTGTGCTATTGCCAGATCGTTAATAAGTAATCTTTGTGCATATGTCTTTCTGTTACAGCTTTGAGTAAAACCCTTGCGTTTATAACCCAGAGCAGTAGGAATTTTTTTATAATAAAAAGCCACATAAAAGCTAGCGGTTGACCTGATATAGAGTGAAAGTAATTTAACGAGTAAAAAGGAGAGGAGTATGAAAGGAATAGAAGAACAGTAAATAAGTAAAAAGGGACGAGGATTTTAGGAAGAGGGTAGAAGAATATAAGGAAAAGGGGACAGTACAAAAGGATAAGGATAAGGATACTCCTCGTATGAAAGGAAAGTTAGTAAAAATGAGGATGGGAATAATATGAGTTCTGAACTTATCTGACCAAACGCAGAAATGTGAATAATTCTACTTAACGCTATTCTGTAAGGTCTGGGAATTACATAGTCGGGTCGGCTTATACGTACAACAGCTGCCTCTGCTGTGGACTTTAGCACTGTGCTAAACTCTGTCACACTGTATTCCTATTTTATACTTTACTGGCACAACCACAACCTTACTTCTTCATATCTGAATAAATCGTCTAGCATCCGATCTCAGTTTGACAGACTTTAATAAAATAGACAATTTGATCAATTTGAATCTTATACAATACGTATAAAAAACAAATTCGATTAGTTCCAAATACAGAGGCCGATGCGAAATCCCTTTCTCTTTAATCCAACGATATTGAGCGCGCCAAATTGTATTGGGCATTGTACAGTTTTCAACTCAATTATATTTTAAACAAATTTCAGCTCGGTCGTGGAATCATGTAGTAAAGTTTTTATGGGAACAATACAAACGGATTCATTTCAACGGTATTACTCAATTAATATTCATGTCACGTAAATAAAAAGTCGTTAGAATACCATTAGGATGACATTACCAAAGGGAATGTTTGTCATTATAAAAAATATTTATTTCAACTAAATTATATTTACTAAGCTTAAAATGAAAGATTAAGGGCCTGTTTCACAAAGTCTGAGCACTAGCTTAGCTGACATATACAACTTCCTGTTAAAATAGTTTGCGTTTCACAAGCTAAGTTTATGTGTTAATTTTTAGAAATGGCAACGTCGCATTTTGACGTTTCTAGTTACGGAACATGTGTGTCAATATTTTTTTAAAATTTAATCAGTCTCTAAAGCATTTAAAATGCATCTTTTTAGGCATTGTTTTGTGTTACGTATTGATATAAATTAAATGCATATTGTGCAAAAATTATAATGGTACTAACTAACTAACGGTGACCCAAAGTGGGCCTTGGCCTCCGACAACAAGAGTCTCCACTTTTTGCGATCCCGCGCCATCTCTTGCCGGTTTCGAATTTGAAGGTGAAGCAGGTCTTTCTCTAGCTCATCCTTCCAGCGATACCTGGGACGACCGATAATGGATAATGGCACTAAAAAGCATGCTTAAGGAATCGATTATTTTTATTTGAAACGAAACGTGAGGAAAATGTGAATGTCATAAAAATGAAATAATCTGTGAAAAAACTATAACCACCCAATAATATCCTTAGCTGACGGATGATCCAACCTATAACTTACTTGTCACTTTATTAACCAGTTATGCTTATTTGGAGATTGTGTAACACCAACCATGACTTTATTCCTCAGATAAGTTGCAAGTAGCTTACAGGACTTTACTTGGACATTGTTAAACAGGCCATTAATGTTTTTGTAAATGAAATAACATAAAAAAAAAAATGAACGAACATACCATAGACTAGGAACGTGGAACAATACGAATTTAATTATTTGTTTTATTTATTCTTATCATACTACACGTATGTATTACGTTTTTAAAACAGACCAATAGGAATTAGATTTAATTGCTGTATATTCGATCATGTATGTGTGTCGACTGTAAAAATCGATACAAGTCTTGAAATAGATTAAGAGTGCCGCTGAACGTTGAACCCATTCTTGACTTGGAAAATACTCTGTGAAAGTATGGCGGCGAAGAATAAAATAATCAATCACAATTAACTTAACCCATTAAGTAACCTAACCATTCAAATAGCCTTTAACCTAAACAACGCATCTAATTGACTATTTATATTTGTTGTTGTGTACATGAGAACAATTTGGATATCCAGAGATGTGACTATCAAATATGTTTGAATTTTTTATGTAAGAAGGTGGCAAACGAGCAAGGGGTTCACGCGATATTAAGGGACCGGTACCCATAGGCATCTGCAATAAGCTAATGAGTTTCAGATGCGCAGCTACCCTTAATGGAATGAGGAAGGGATAAACAGGATAACGAAAATTTCATTTTCATGACCATCCCCTTCCCAACCAAATATTTTAACCTTCCCATTTATTTCTTATTAGAAATGGATGGGAAGGGGAAGAGGACCAGAATTCGGCACCCGGCACATGACTCATCAGACGAAACGCAGAATACCTCTGCTTCACGATTGTCTTTTGTGAGATATGTCACAGGTGGAGTCAGCCCATTCGTGCACCAGATGTGGCGCGCTCTACCACAGTGTTGTTGAGCTTTTATACATTTTAAATATGTTTTACGTTGACTATTTTTATCTATTGTCACCTACATTGTTCACCAGAGCGAACGATAACAAAGTTATTGCAATAATGTATATAAAAATTGTATATAATATGTATTTAGAATGTTGATTTTGTATATGAAAATATTGTTTTGCTTTTTTTTAGCTAATCAGTTTACTATTCAATTTATACGTAAAATATAACTAGCTAGTAAGAATACGAATCCACATCAGGAATAAAAACATTGCGAACGTGGGCACTCCAAAAGTTAATGGCTTAGAAGTATCTCGGCTTAATGCCGTGTACCTAAGCACGATAACGTAGATTTAATATGGGGAAATAAACCTTGTTACCCATAATTTAAGATTCAATGATAACGTTTTTAGTAAAATGCAATAAATTACGATTTTATTTTTACAAATAAAAAACTTCTAATCCGTCTGATAGTGATATGTATAAAGGATTATATTTTTATTTGAATTTGACAACATAATACTGTTCTCGTATGTATTCGCTTAACCAGCTATAGACGTTTAAAGTTTATTAACTAATCCCGTCGTATTTATAGATAACTAGTGGCCCGCCCTGGCTTTACTCGGGTATTACTAATTATGTTGATCCGATACCAAGCTACACCCGCTATGGTAATTTGAACGTTTCCTGAAAATTCCATCGACATCTATCTAGCCGTTTCACAGTCTATCTTCTTTTTGGTCGCTTCACTCTATTCAGATTGGTCGTGGTTATCGCGCTCCGGTAGATTGGGCAGCAAACAGTACCCTCCGCACGACGTTCCGCCACCTCTGCCTGCTGACCGTTAATCGGGCACATTCACAGTCTATAGTATTCTGCAATTATAAAGGGTGTAAAAATTATGTAAGGTAACGCCGTAGACAAATGTATGTATATGTCACCGACTGATTGTCAGAGCAGACACTTTATAATTGGGCTAGGCAAATTCTAAACGGTTGCCATATTCTTAGTTGAACGATGATTGACAATATGACGTTTTATTTCCAGTCACTTTCTAATGGAGTGAAGTACGGTAGGCATATTGTGAATATGATAAAAATGTCGTTCGACAAAACGAAACGTCGCGCTGATTGGTCGAAACTCCTGCCACTTCTACTGGAAAATAAAAAACTTGTGTAATTTTAGTTTTACTACTATTTAATATTGTGTATATTTTAGTTAGTTTCTAATTCTACGAAAAGAATTGAAAATAAAATTACGTTTTTTTACGTTTAGCGACTGCCTAAAGGATGACTGGAAACTATTCAAAAATTGGGTCTCATGTTTCGACCAATCAGCGCTCAAAGTTATTTTGTTGAATGTCTTTATTCATGTCTATTGGATAAATATGCGACTGCCTTACGTCTCCTCTTAATAAAGTGCCTAGAAAAAAAACGGCACATTCTCAATAATGCGTTAAACTAACAATGTGCCGACTGTTTATAATTTGCCTAGCCCGATTATAAAGTGCCTGCCCTTACAATTGGTCGGTGACATATACACTACAAAGAGAATCATTAAGAGTAGACGTTATTGACAAGCATTTGTACATTAACAAATGGAGAACGCTGGATGAGAGTGGTATATAAAGGAGGTACATACATAGGGTCTCTTGACTTCTGCCTTCCCATCCCAGTATCCCAGGCAGAAATACTAATCACTATCGTACCGATCTGCAGTTAAAATCGTAACTGTCCGTAATCATGGCTGCTATGAACGTAGCTGCCTACGAGCGTAGCAGTCGCCGAGCGTAGCGCGGCGGCAGTACGACTTGCCCAGTTGTGTCGGCTACACGCTACGGTGTGAGGGGAAGCGCGGCAAAAGTTGTCGTCAATTATTATTGTTTGAAATTATATGTGACATTATTTTTGTTCAAGTGATTTGTGATGTGAGGAATGTTTAAAAACGGTGAGCCAAAGTTATATTTCCTCTTAATAACATGATATTGCTTGCTTTGAAAGTTTTTTTTTTATTTAAAATGCATCTGTAAATATATGTAGCACAGGCTTGTTTATTTACAATTATTTTATTTTTAATAAATAATAATTTTAACTGATCTCAATTATTTTTATCAAATGAAAAAAAAGTCATATAACACACAAAACGAAATAAATTATTAATGCGTGATTTTTTTGTAGCTTTGGTAAAAATTATGAATTACTTTTACTTCGAAAAAATGTTCTACAATGAAATTATTCAATTTTGTACCCTAAAGTCATAACTTAATGTTTTAATTCATTAAATCAATTTCGTCATTTAATGCAACTTTAGCATCGAATTGCCATATTGCAGCGCTGTTTGTTAGCATCTCGCAATAGCAAGTTCAAAGTGCAGTACCTGTCTAGCCCTAATTTACCTGTTTCGTAATAATTTAGTACTCTCTATAATTTAAGTCAATTTCAGTATTATATTTTAATAAAAAAAGTTGCTTTATATTAACATACTTTTTAAGGTACGTCTGAAGGTGTGGTCTTTTATGTTAACACACTAAATAGATGATGAATGATGATTTTTTGTGTGTATTTGTGTGGGTTCCCGGGATGCTTTATACTCATAATTAGATCCGGCGTATGGCGTAGGGTTCAAGAAGATTCTTTTTTACGTAAAATCAAAGATATTAGTTGAACCCACAAGCCAACGATCACACAAAGTAAGGTCTGTTGTTGCCGCTACTATTCTATATATGATTTGCATAAGAAGTTATCTAATAGTACTTTCATCTCGTTGCAACATGTTAATATATATTTTTTAAAAATAAACTGAAGCTATTTAAAAATCCCGCATAGTTCATTTTAGCAGATTTTTTTAAACGAGCAAGCGGTTCACTCGATATAAGTGACCGCTACCCATAGACATCCACAACAAGCTTATAAGTTACTAATGCAGTGTCTACCATTAATTGATAGTGGAGGACATGAACAACAAAAACGTTATGTATTTCCTTTTCTATCCATCCCCGTCAAAGCCTCTTCCCCTTTCCATTCATTACAGAATAAGAATCGAGAAAAACGGTTATGCCTCGGCAACATACTCATCAACGATACTTCTAGTTTACGCCTCTTCAGTGAGGTCGTGGTATTTTAGCGATCGAGCTTGCCCATTTGTTGTTGAGTTTCGCTGTTCGATTATATGCCTTGCAAATATTAATAGATCAATATTTGAGCGTAGCACTAAGGATACAACATTATTACGGAAGATTCGTTGAACTGAAATCCGTACTGAACAAAGGATGCCTACATAGATCACGAATCAGCCAGCTGAAGTATTGATTGTCTGGTTTTCGACCAGAGACGTTCTCGTACAAAAATTTAACAACTGGTATTCCTAACAACTGTGAACAATTATACTGAATAAAAACATAACCGATTGCAATGGATTCCAATACGAACATTTTTGTCCTACAGTTGATAATTGTCTATATATAAAAAAAAGACGTGTATATGTATGTTTTGTATAATCTCCGCAACAACTGACCAGATTTACAAGATTTCTTCAGATTGGCTTAGCGGGTCTTAGCTCGTTGCAGCATCAACCTGTGAAGTTTGGTAGCTATCGGATCAACATAATTAGTGCAAGCGAATCTAGGGCGGTTCACTAGTAGGTTTATAAATTGACGAATCGAGCTTTATAAGACGAAAGAAGATTTCTAGATGATCTAGACGACTTCAGCAACAAATTTGATTTTAGGAAAAAATATGATTACTTGTTGTCACGGAACTGCGTAGATAAGAGTATTTCTGCCTCTGTTATTTTGTATGAAATGCCTCAAAATAATATCTCACATTTTATTGATAGAATCAAGTGTAACATTTTATTAAAGGTCAAAAATGTTGTCGACATTCTTATCTAAAGTTGTTGATACCAGAATTTAGCGATTTATAGAAAATGATTAGGTCCAAGGCTATAAATTCTAAGTATCCTCCAATGTTGAAAAAGTTGTAAATTTGAAGATAAAGCTAAAGGTTCGACCGAGTCGATTGGATTAGTTGCGTCTTTCAGGCTTTGTTTTGATACCGTAGGGACCAAGTATCAAGTCATTACCTAAACCAATTGTTAATCCAATCTCAGCCCTAAAGTCCCTTAGGAAGAGATTGTCAAAGTTTTTCGGGACTATTCCTTTTAATAATGTTTAGAAATGTTAAGTAAATATAAAATTACTATTTAGTATCATATTATAAATTATTCTGTACAAAAATATATCATGCTTATTTGATATTAGTACAATCAAAATGAGATCTCGATTATTCGGTAGCATTAGATATAGTAGAGACAAACGTTCGGTGTTGCCATTATCATAAAAGGCACTTGCCAAAATGATTTTCGTAAATCTACAAATAAATACAATCATGGCATAATCTTGTCATAAGCACTGACAATTAATTAGTAGAATACCAAATCGACAACTGTGAAATCATTGACATGTCTGCTGGCTGCTCGATATAAACTTGTCTCACGCAGGTTATCATTTTTGCTGAATAAACTTTCTTTTACTTTTCTTTTTTATTAATTAACTAGAAAACCGCACGGGTAGACGGACGGATAGAGGTGTCGAGGAGATTTTGTTTCACAATATGTAGTGATTATATATTTTTTATCTAGTACTGATAACAAGGTTATATAACAATTCACTCGTTACCTATGTAATGTAAGTTAAGTATGTTATATACCAAACCACGTCTCATACTCAATAACAATTTAAACGAATATAAATTGGGCAATTCTTGTGTATCTCGGCAACGGCTTTAACGAATCGGATAAAATCTTGTATTTAACAATAAATTTAATTTATTTTTATATTTAATTTATTAAAACTCGATCGGTAAAATGACACGACCTCACAGAAGACTATTAGAATTAGACTATTAGAATTTCTTCGTTTCGTTTGATGAGTGAAGTGCTGGGGGCTTAATCACGGTCCTTTTCTCCTTCCTATCCTTTTTATTAAGTAAAAGATGGGAAGGGGAAGAGGATTTGACGTGAGAGGGGGTGGATAAGAAAAGTAAATAAAGTTTTTGTTTATCTTCTATGTACATTAACATTAGCTCTTTGGAGATGCCTGTACGTAGCGGTCACTTAATATCGGGTGAACCGCTTGCTTGTTTGCCACTTTCTTGCAGAAAAATTAGATGAGGCGTTGTTTCTTAAGAGTATCTGTTTAGGAATCTAAAAGACGCAATTTTCGAAACACAAGTCGGTCGCCCATGGCCTCAATAATGACGATAGTACAGACAGGGGGGCCAGTGAGTTTGTCGGATCTGGGCTAATAGTACTTAGGGTCGAATCTAAGACAAAAAACAAACAGATCTTTAATTTGGCACCAGTCTAAAATATTATCGGATACCGAAAAACAATTATCAAGCCAACTTTAATATCCTATTTTTTGTTGTCGAGTAACTCTTGGAGCCTTGGTTTGCAGCCCAAAAAAACATAACTTACCTAGATCCGCCCCTGTTTACACATATTATATGACTGAATAGTTTATTTAACATCATGTTATTTCCAATCAAACTAAATTGCTATTGAAATGATTTCAATCAAACTAAAACAGATTACAATCACATATAAAATTAATTAGTTCTTTTGTTTGAATTAATTAACTGGTAATTATATCATTTGGTTTCGGATTATTTTGTCGGAAATTGTATGATTATTTTCAAATAATATTAGACGGCGTGAAATTAAATGTACAATTATGCTATAGTGGCTGGAGTTTCATTAAAGTTTATTCTATTTTGTTTAGTCTATTGGTTTTTATATGTGAGACTTACTTCGTAAAATTTGAGCCTGATGAACGCAGCTTAGTACGAAATAATATCTTTCAAATGAAACTAATTTCACAGAATTTGTGACCCGGTGATTAAGGGCGCTGTAAAGTAGTCGAAATGTTGGGAACAAAAACTTAAAATAGACGCGATAAAATCGATTTCCATTTAGCGCGATCCTGGCACACCTCTCTCGCTTCTTCTACATTTATACATCTATGCATATATGCTCGTCGGTTATGGGTGCTCCTTATATCGCCCTTTTTTAGTAAGCCACTAATCTGATCGATGTCAGTTCGTCTAGGGTGTCCGCTACCAACACTGCCACTCACTTTTGCTACATAAATTTGTTGCGTTCTTCTATTAATGTGATGATATTGATTTAAAATTTATGTTTTACATTTTTATTAACATAATGAGAATTTATTCCATTTTATGATTTTTAAACTAAATGTAAAAAAGTTATAAAAATATTAAAATCTCTCATGATAATCACTCCTTGCAGAATACTGTTTAAACGGATTTTAAGAATTGAAAGTTTTCAATTGTATTAAAGTGGCCTATTAAATAAATCTATGTTCGCTAGATTACTTGTATTTACTTTCCACATCATAAATATCAGATTAAGTGTTTGCGAATCGTTGCAATATTACAATTATAAATAAATCGTAGTAATTATACTTTTCATGTGAGGTACCGGTCCCACTCTATTCTGGGGAATGATGGAAAGGAGAAGAGAATTTGACGGAGGAGGGGTAGATAAAAAAAGACGTTATTTTTCTGTTTATCCCCACGTCCTCTATTCATTACAAGCAACGCATCTGCAACTCATTATTGTTGCAGATGCCTATGGGTAGCGGTCGCTTAATATTTGAACCACATGTTCATTTGCCACTTTCTCCTATAAAAAAATAAAAATATATATATGTTAGTGATCTTGGTTTACTTTTTTGAATTTAAGGACATAACAAATTCGCTTTCTTGTAATAAATAAATTAATTAATCATACTGTTCGTTGGTACTGTCACTAGCAGTGACGCGCATTCTTTTAGTTACCTATGTTTGCTAGCAATAAAGTAATTTCAATGTATTAATTTTAATAGCTTGTTTATTTATTGAATATTGAGTAAAAAATTTACAAACATTTAAATTTAAATGATCTTATCACGTTTTATAATATTTGATTAAATTCAATAACTTAGACATAGACCACTTCATATTCATCTGTTTCTGACATTTTCTTATGAACCGATCGAAAGCGCTTAATTGCTTGAAGTACAAATCGATCGATTGCGGTCAAATTGAAAATAGATTTTCCAAATAATTTTTAAAGCTTAATTATAAGCTTCACATTCGCTTAGGAAAGCAATTTTACTATTAAGTAAAGTTGCTTTACTAAGCGAATGTGAAAGGAATGTAATGTGATGCCGTCAATAATTTTTCGGTTTAAAATTTCACGTTTTATAATAAATGAGTATCTTGTCGATAACTTATTTGTCATATAAAATTTGTTTGCTCATTTACAATGATATTTTATACTATAGATACATACACAAAATTACCGGTCAAAATGATCCAAAAACAGTCACAGCAACATTCACAGACGAATAAAAAGGATAGCGTATATAAAACAACATGAAAAAAGAGGACAGCTAGCGTTTATCACTTAAGCATAAATTTAAACACATGACGCGAACTACAGAAAAGACGTTCAAATTGTAACGTTTTCGAGTCTTCACTTTTCGCCCGCTAATGACATAATATCTGCTACATTTTACCTCACAGAATATCGACATGAAGTACTGCGATTATCTTGATTTTGTAATCTGTGAATTGTTACGTCACTTATAACTTTTGATATGTCGAC
>JWHW01042312.1:62375-75564 GCA_000931545.1 Papilio glaucus
TTTATCTCAATTTCTATTAATCCTTTTGGATTATTAGAACATGTTTGATTTATAAATAGTGAAAAAGTTATTATTAATATGATATGGAAATGGAACGAATGAAAGCGTGTTAAACTTATAAAAAAACATACAAACACGAATTGATAACCTCCTCCTTTTTGAATTCGGTTAAAAAATAACTCTTACTGTTCATAGACTTACGTGCTGAGGACCGATGATGTTTTCAATTCGGTTAAAAAAAAACTCTTACTGTTCATAGACTTACGTGCTGAGGACCGATGATGTTTTCAATTATCGCGATAAAGAAAATCATTTAATAATTGAGAATAATGTCATCTTATTTATTTTTCGTAACTTTAGTTTACTTAACTACACTTTAAGAAAGTGTATTTTTTAAATATTTTAGACTCTGCTTTAGGAAATATTTTATCATTTTGTGTGTAATTATAAAAATATTGCTTATTGTACTTTCGAATTTTATTTTTCTTAAAGCACCACAACAGTTTTGACATCAGGTATAGTCTGAACCCATTTATAACTTTTTCAATAGTTTGGTAGGAAGAAAATTACTTTTCATAATAACATCATCATCAAAAATATTAGCTTGGCAATTTTTAAACGAAATAATATTTTTATATCAATTAATAAGAAAAATTATCTTATAGTATAGTGTATAACAAGAAGTTTTGTTACAGTGCCTTCTACAATGTAGAAACGATGTGCGCGTCAGCCACCGCGGCTCTCTTGTTGGGCGCACTTGCTGTTCTGCCAAGTCGAGGTAACTGAAATGTATTTTACAGAACATCTATCCAGCCTTTATATTAAATTAGAAGTCTTCTATTAGATGGGCAAAATCCTTGTGAAAAAAATATTAAAATTACATTTGTGTGTTGATTACACTTAGATTATATGTGAATATTTGAAATACATCGGATGTACAATTAGGTAATAAATTTAAAATATAATTATTGGGAATTACTCCAAAAATTATAATTAAACTAAGCATATAACTCATTGCTTGCCTGGTCCTTTACAGTCATCATTTGGTCCTTTGCAGTCATCATTTTAACAACTCTTTATGTCGGATATTGTACCATAAGGTATAATATCCGACATAAAGATTTTATAGCCTTATTCTTATCTGTTATTGGATCAGGACCTAGATTATATCTTAGGTAATATATACATTGATGAATTACATGTCGAGATAAACCTGGGTCCCAAATTGTTAAATCGTAAAAACCAAATTAGGTAGAACCCTTGCGTAACTCACCGTTGACGATTCTATGGGTTGAGTTGGCGTGGCCGTCAAATAGAACTCGAGTCTCATATTCCATTGTAAGTAAAGTAAAACGTAAAGAATTGACGTGAATTTGAAATATAAAATAATAGTTTATTTATAAATAGTATATATATTCCATACTTTAACGTAAACATACTAAAGTAGTGTTATCTTTTATAGGGACTGAAGCCGACGCCACATTAACAATTTTGAACGAAACACGCGAAGGAGGGTCGCAGCCAACAATAAACCAACTTTATCAAATGCTGTACCGCAGCTCCGACTCACATAATGAAACTAAACTTCTTGCAAACTCAAACTTTTCTAATCTCGACATAGCACCAAGTTTTAAACCCTATAGTCAACTTAAATATCCTCTACCAAGTGATAAGAACCAGGTTAATTGTTGCTTCAATGACTCATTCACCTCTCATTTTACTACAATTAAAGATAGCACGGAAGTAATTATACATGATATTAATATCAACAAAGATCATAAGAAATTTAGAAAAAGACGCGTTTTAAATATCACAAGAACAGAAGAAATAATTGGAAACGGATATTACGCAGAAGTTACGGCCATACCGATGCTAAATACGCCACCCGTTATGACTGAAAGGCGACGTAAAGTGGGAGAGGTAGGGTCCAGTGCGCCATTATTGAACTACATATTCGATACTTATTCAAATACGCACCAGCACAGAAATGAGAGGTAAGTAAAAGAGTTTTTTAGTTAAATTTATCTAGTATTATTAGCTTGTTGCCTACCCCTCTAGGTTACTAGCGTGAGCGCATATTTATTTATTAATAAGTTGTATTCCGTTAGTTTAATGATTCATCGAAAAAATATATTAAGTCTTAAACAACTCTTAAGTTGTTTTGTAAATTAGAATATTTCAGTATTTTTTTCATATTAATTTTAAAGGAATGATGATTAGTTCGTTTGTAAAATCTGAAAGTACAAAACCGTATTAAATAATTCTTTCACCGTTTACAATTTTCAGAAGTCAGCATTATAATTATAAGTTTATTTTTAAATTGTGCAATAGTGAAGTTCATCCAGCCAACAACTCGCATAAACAGTTAATCAGTCAGTTTCCCAGTGCTATTACGACGTTGCTATATTCAAGGAAAGAGTGAATAGATTAATTCCAAAGTAGGGCGTACCATCTTTCGAAGTCTCTACTTAACATTAAGTTGGATTGTATTTAAGCACTAGCTTCGATCATTTTAAAAAAAGGAAACTAAAGGAAGAATTCGGCTAGTTTACTAAAGAAATATATCGTAGACGCTTGAAAAAACCTAATTGTGTAACAAATATTGGTACTACACTCAAATAATTAAATAAAATTATTTTAACCAAATAGCATGATAGTTTAGGGTACGTACGAAAAAGTCGTGCGTAATCTTTTAGAACAAGCTGCTAGCTTAGTCGGAATTGTTAAAAAGATTGTCAGAAAAAAATATTAATTGTTAAAACATTAGGTAAATAAAAAAACGATTCAAGTCTTGAACATACAAATGAATAATCTTAAGTAAACTTTCAGGCCCGGTAACGGAAATAGTATCTACGCCGCGGCCGCTCCAGAAATCGAGGCGCTAGTGGGGTCCACCGCCCACCTCGACTGCAAAGTAGACGCGCTACATGATAAGCTGGTAATGAACGAGATTTATTGCGACATTAGCCTTACAAAATAGACTTCTATTTTCACTTCATTAATTCACGTAGTTATACTAACCTAGTGTTGAGGGTTTATATTCAGTAGCTTGGTTTATTTGTTGTCATAAAATAGCACATCTTTATGCCGATTGGGGTCAACTAAGCTTTTACAACCTCATAGACGATTCGAGGCACCAGTCTCTAAGATGATTTCAGGCCCCAACGCTAAAAAGTGAAATGAACCCCCGAAGAGGAGTCCCCAGCCCCAAAAATAATTTAAGCTCCAGCATTCGAAGGTGGTTTGCCAAAAAGGCAATGATCGTATGCGTTATAATATTTAAAGCGAATGTTTAAATTATTGTTTCTTACAAATACGTACGAGTTTACAATTACAGAAGGCACTTGTTATCACTGAATTCTGTATATCATTATTTTGCGATTATAATATTCTAATAATACTGCGAAATTATCTGTTAATCCATCTGTTTATTCCCATTTAAATTCTAAACTATTGAACCAATTCTGATGATTTTTTGTATATAAATAGACTGGACCATAAGAAAGGACACTGGTGTCCATTTTTCGCAAAAATGATATAGGATGAAAGCTTGCGTAGGTGAGTTTCCTACGCAAACTTTCATCCCCTTTGTCAATATATTCTTATGTTAGGAATATTAAAATTTATATTTATGATGGTAGTAAGATACAGCTTTCTATAGCCCTTGAAGGACGTACAGTCGGGATACGAAAACCTTCGTTAGTTTTCAAACTTACTCCTTTGTCAAGTCATAAACATTAGTACCTTTTGAAACTAGCACTAAGCAGACACCTGCATATAAATTATACTCAGTTGATATGCCAACGAGGGTTAATGTAGTATACCCCTTTTTTTTGCCTAAATACGAAGTTTGAATCAAAAATGTTTTGTTTAATTGTACATGTAGTGTATATGTGTCCCTGATGCAATCGAATTTAAGTTTAGAACCTTTTTTTACCCGGACTGTACATAATAGGATGATTTTATTTTTGAAAAAAAATTCAACCTTTGTACATTGATTACTTTAACACTAAGCATTGCTATGTTTTCTTTGTCGGACATTAGTTTATACCACCATTATTATTATTAATAATGGCAAACGGAAAGTTTTAACTTCACTATTAACAGCTGTTCTTCCGCAGTGCACTAATAAATTAATTATCAAGATGTCCCTATTAAATCTAAAATCATTATAAAGCCAATCAATATACATTAGACCTGCACTGCATCGAATATGCAAATTTAATCTGCCGAGTGCAATGTAGGTCGGCGTATTTCTGCACTATAAAAATGTGCAATTGGAAATAGCTCACTAGGAGGTCAAAGTAGTGTTATTAAAATAAAAAAAAGTTTAATTGATTATGCATTGAAATTAAAAGGAAGCATGCAACACCATACACGTTTGCGTGATCTTTCAAAAAACATTGCATGGTACTATCGGGGCGGGTGGCGGTATTCCACCTTAAAAGCGACAATCGTTTTAACGTTTTGCTCGCCCTGAGACGACGACGCGGAAGCAATACCCAATAGGAGCTTTTAAATGGGTTTGTAAGAAAAAATGGTTGGTCAATCTTCTAACAATAGAGTATTCAGAAATAATGTCAGAATGATAAAACTTAAGAACGGAATACAAAGATAGTAGTAATAAAACACACAGGGATTCAGAGCAGTACACGACTGATTGCTTTTTACTATTATCCCGTCGTTTGCGCAACTCACTGCTACCATATTGGTTATTTGTAAAAAGCGGCTGAGTTTGTCTCATTGCAAAGAACCAGGCAATTTTTCTGTAAGTGAAATACCGCGAACGGCCCCGACTGTACCTCAGCTACTTCTCTAACGCGTATATCTACTACGCACGGTATCCTCGATCTTCAAGTTCGCTTTTACTTTTGTACCAAATAAACAAATAAATATTCCACTATATAATATTTTAGGATAAGTTTTTGTGTTTCTTCACTTTTTACACATAAATAAATTTTCAACGATACACTTTTTAGACTACTATGGGATAATTTAGGCTAATAAAAATGTTCGTGTTTGAGATATGATATATTAATGAATAGAAAATTTATCTGATAAATAACTCAAATTAATCTGAACAAATTGTTTTGACATTTTTTTTGTCCATATTCTGAAAGTAACCTCAAAAGGTGGTATATTTAGTATATAGATAAATGTCTTAGTTTTTCCTTTTTAACCTTTGCAATCTTTTCTTAGGTATCATGGGTGCGTCGAAAAAATGACGAAGAGCCAATGGAGCTACTCACAACTGGCACTCAATTGTATACGGCTGACAAAAGGTAGGTTCATGTAATTCTAAATATTTTTCTTATTTTAGATATGCATGTGGAGGGATAGGTCGGTAGCGGTAGACCTAAGAAAAGGCAGATGGTTTGGGTGACATTATTAAGAAAGGTGTAACGACAGAAATTACCATGTGGATGATGAAAATCTGTTGCCAACCTTACATGACGTGAAATGATCATGATGATAATGTTAATTAGCACAACACTTGCGCGCAGCACTTCTATTAGCAAGTATTGTGTATAAAATAAAAATCCAAAAGGCTTATTATTTAAGTAATTGTTATCTATATATGTGTTATTGTTGTGAAGCTGTTTGATTTTGTAAATAATAAATTAAAAAAAAAACAGCACATAAATGAGCAAGCGGGTCAAAAAACCGACTATCAACAAGCACAATAACCAATTAAATAATTGCCTTTATATAATATAGGGAAAAGGAGTAGATTATGAAAAGGAGATAACATATAAGATGTGTGAGGTGCCTACGGTACCTTAATCAGAGAAACAAAAACTCTGCTACCATTCATCCTACGAATTTTCTTCTCCTATAAAGGGGAAGCTTCTTGTCCTATCCTGTATTACAAGCATAGCTTAGTCAATGAGATATTAAAGAGGAAACTCCACACTTGTTAACAATTACATTCTACATAGTGCGGTTTCGAAGTGAAGTTCGAAGCGAAAGGTGCAAGGACTGTCACATTTTGGGATTTAAAATGCGGATTCTTATCTCTATTTGCCCGGGTTAGATTAAAAAAAACATTAGAAGCTATTATGTTACAGGTATAAAATTAAGAAATAATAATAAACTACGCTATTACCTATTGCTTTTTATATCGTTTGCTTGTAATAATAGTAATGAAATGCGCTCATCTGCGAATACATAAATACCTTAGAAAGGGACTTAGAGAAAACGGACCATATCGCAATAGTAACGGCAGTTGAACTTGTCACGGTAGCTTTGGGCAGATCATAACATTGCTTATTCAGCCGTATGTCAAGAAAATATATTTTGGGATGTTATCCAAGCGGTATCTTTTGGGTGTTTATATGGTTTTTTATTTATTTTTTACTGCATTTACCCTTATAAAAAGGACTCGGAGGACTTAATGGGCTCAGACATTCCCGACCCGGAACGTTAGGAATTAAACCGATGGAATATGTCATTTACATATTTCATTCATTTAATCCAGACCTAATGCGTTTAAAACAGAGCACATTTCATTGTTGAATTATTTTTTCCGTAATAAGGAAAATTTAATACATTTTTATATTAATATCTTAGTATAACATGAATCGAAATGGATAATATTTGTACTAAGGGTTGGCACAGACTGCAGATTTTCATATTACATGGAAGCTTTTTCAATATCTGTTACGTTTTTTCTATAGATTAAATGACAAAAACTAACTGTCCTCTTTTTTATTATTTTAATTACGCTATCCTTTTCTCAGCATTCGTCATGTGTTAATGTTGCTGTCAACGTCGATGGAATACTTTTGACCGGTGATCTTGTATGCGTAAAACATATGTATAATATAAAATTTCATTGTCTTAGGTATTCGGCTCGCTTTATTCCTCCCGATATCTGGCGACTGGAGGTGAGAGAAGTGCGGCCGTCTGATGCCGCTCATTACGACTGTCAATTATCCGCCCACCCACCTCGGACTGCACGTGTGACATTATTAGTACCAGGTAAGTTCAGTTAGCAGTTAATACATTTAGCTTGGATTAAGGCTGGCAAAATATTCACATAAAACATATTGTGTAGAAAGCATTTTGTGCCCACAGTTTGTAAGCAATGTTTCCTGATATATTTTTAAAATTTAAGCTATTTTTTATATTATAAATCATTGTGCTACAGGTCTTTGGGACCAGAATATAGCAATGTAGAATCGATGTCCGATGAGGCCAAAAGGCTTTAGCATTGCACCTCCATATAGGGCGAGGTTCCTTACTTGTTCGAGGCCGATATGAATTCGAAAGAGCAATGAATGAGTGACTTATCCTTTTTGGCATTTGGGAAAACCTTCGTTTATCTGTTTAATGATATGAAGGATAATATTGTAACTATAATAAAAAAACTGGTACCTACATATGTTCAAAGTGGTTCTATTCAATATTACTTCCGTGTGGTCTACATATGTTATACAAGTATAAAATTAAAAGTTTAGCACTTGTGTACAGAGGTGTCAGTGCGCATCGTGGACGGGGCGGGTGCGGCGGTGTCGGAGCAGGTGTGCGAGCTCGGCAGCACGGTGGCGCTGCGCTGCGAGGTGCGAGGCCTGCGCATGGACGGCGGCCCCTCGCTGCTCTGGTACCGCCGGGAATACTTACTTAATGACGACACGACGAGAGGCGGTATTAGGTTCGTTACTCATTTATTTTATCTTTAATGCGTTGAATAAGATCGTACAGGCTTTTATTATTGTACGTTATTATATAACAACTAACTAAAAATAAAAATTTTACATTTAATTAAGACTTGATCGCGCGATTTTATATACTTATGTCGTTCATGCAGTATTTGCGAAAATATTATCTTGTTACTAATTACAGTAAATTAAATTTAAAACATTAATATAAAAAAATATTAGAAGTAAAAAAGTCCCCACATAAAATTTCTTATACAAAATTTATAAATCAAAATTTAAAAGTTAACATTAATAATGTAAAGTTCAATATGAAAAGATATGTACCTACAATTAGCAAGCACCATTGATTTTCTGC
This sequence comes from Papilio glaucus, assembly GCA_000931545.1. Lineage (NCBI taxonomy): Eukaryota > Metazoa > Arthropoda > Insecta > Lepidoptera > Papilionidae > Papilio > Papilio glaucus. The sequence continues at coordinate 70,392 of JWHW01042312.1, forward strand.
TATTTATGTTTCATTGTTTAAATTCATTATTGATAACTCTTGGGTCGTCCTCGAGCTCTTTTTCACAGTACGCATGAAAGGAAATCAATAATCTTTTGTTATTTTCAGTGATCTTACCTGGCTGTATTCTTACGGCTTTGCGTTTCACGAGTTTTTGTATTGTGTAGCTATTGTTAAACAAATAAAGAACGTAAATACTGATTTCCTTGAATATTTACATGTATTCAGTGTCCGCACGGAGTTCGGTGCCAACGGCGCGAATTCTGTGTTGCGGGTTGCTCGCGTGCGAGCGGACGACGCCGGGCGCTATTCTTGTAGTGTCGCGCGCGCCCCGCCACCGGCGCCCCCTCCAGCCAACGTGATATTACACGTCATCAAAGGTGCGTCATCAATACTTATCTGTATACAAATGCTGTAAAAGTGTCGCGGTTGGAGAACAACGTCGTCGACCAAGATACAAAGTCCCAAAGATACACTGGACTTCCGCAAAATAAGATAATCTGACATTCTGGTGGATGTCCAATCGGGCAAAGTCTAACTAGAATCCACTACTACTTAAACATTTAAGTTCATATTCAAACTTTTGGCCGAAAATATTAGTCAATAAGCATCTAACAGACATACTAATATGTAAGTAACTAATTATATAATCAAAGCAGATAACTTGTTATGTGTAGTATGTAATAAAATAAAACTTATGTGTCTTAACTTCCTGGGCCGTTGCGCCCCCGCTTTGAATTCTTACATTAATTATAATTTTCTCCTTAAAGTTATTAGTGTAATCGATCGCTTGTAAACAATTATTTTTTTTATTTCAGGGGAAAGCTTGGCAGAGTTACACCAAGGGAAAGGAACAAGTTTAATAATTCCTGGAAGTATAATTTTTACGTTAGCGTTATACGCCGTTTTACACAATTAATGTTAAGTACAATGATAAATACAATTTTAATATCAATAAACTGTTCGTATATATTCACTGTTTTATTATTTAAATCTTTGATTTCGGATAGAGAGCCCGCAATAACAACATCTATTGCACGAATGGGCCGGCTCGACCAGTGAAATATCACCTCACAGAATACAGATGTGAAGTAGAAGTAATTCGCGATTCGTCTTGTGAGTGAGGTGCTGGAGGCCTTAATCCACTCCTCTTTTCCTTCCTATCCTTTTCTAATAAAGAAAGTATGGGAAGGGGAGTAAGATTTGGCTGGTGAGGGTATGGATAGGAAAATGAAACCTTATATTAAATTTAATAGCTGCAATAACTCATGTATAAAAGAAGATACCCACTGATATATCAAGACACAGTTTAAACTACTGGACCTAGAGGCTTGAAATTTATCACAGAGATACAGATATCTAGATACAGATAATAACAGATTACGTAGGCGAGCACTAACGAGGGATTTTTTTAAATTGATCTCATAAAGGTCTAAAGTAGTGGATGAAAGTTTGTATGGAGAAATAATTAATGTCCAAAGTAAGTTGACATCTAATTTATATTATCAGTCATGATAAATACGGATCAACTTAGGCTGGAAAATTGTCGGTTAAATTAATTGGCGGGTATAACCGTGGGGATCAACTTAAGATACGAATCACGAAAACATCTACGCATACAAGCTCGTCGGTTACGGGTACTCCTTATATCGCCCTTCTTTAGTGTTACTAATGTGATCGATATAAGTTCTCCCAGGAGGTCCCATACCAACGCTGCCACACACTTTTGCAAGATGAATTTGTTTCGTTACTCTCGCTTCATTCATCCTTTCAACATGCCCGAATCACCGGTATACATTATTCAATTAAACAAAAATAGTTAAACAAATAACAGTAACATCGTCAGGAAAATATAAAGTAAATAATATCACGATAGCAAACGTAGGCTATTTGTTAAACATTGATTCGTCAAGACGAAGATAAAGATTAGATTAAGGGATGTTTGCTGAATATAGGGTAGACTGTAGTGCTGGTGGTAGGGATGCACATCTTCAACGCATGGTAGCCATGTGTATCCTTGTGCGCAGAGTACGTAGCAGTAACTACAGCATCCTAAGCATGATCGCGAGCCCGCTGGACTGCAGTTACATCAATCACTGCTGCGCCATTTCTCATGGAATGGGGCAGTAAAGAGTTATGAGTTTGTTTTCTTCTTGGTTTGTTTTCTTTTTAATTTCTTTATGCTAGTCTCTAAAAACATTGTTATTAACAAAATGGACACTATAGTCTGAAATAAAGTGTTTATTATTATTATTATAAATGCCATAAGTCTTACTTACAGCGCGGTTTAGCACGTTTCTGGTGAAATTACTAGAAACCTAAACAGATCAAATGTTTTTCTTCTATTCACACTCACTCAAACAAATACAAACATAAAATAGCCGCTTTTTGTAAATTATGTTTTTCACGCAGTTTTTTCTCTGTGTTTAAATAAACATTTCAACTTGACAACATTTTCTCCGGCAACGAATTTTACGTATACGTCAGCAACGTTTCTAATGGATTTTAGGAAGCATTCGCGTGTTATGTGGCTTATAAAAAATTTAAAAGTCTTTTAGGGCGACTTTAGAAATAAGATTTTTTAGGCACTGACGAACGGTGCTTTCTGAATATAAAATGAAAGAATTGCCAATGTTAACGCATTACTTACTTAGATATATTCTTAGTTGAGTGAAAAAGCTTTGTATTATCTACCATAAAGTTATGAAGTAGGTTTTTTTAATGGGTCGTGGGACAAAGTAAGAAGCTCGTCAGACACTACAAAACTTGAGTTAGAAAGGGAATGAGGGTTCTGCTGATTTGATACTAGAACTATACACGTATAGTGCGAAACATACTTTTCCCGACTTATTAAATCATCAGAAACGTATTTAGGTTTTTAAAAATTATGTATCACATGTTTTTATTGTGTTAAAATATTTTAGATTTTTTTCTATTTCATGTCATCGAAACTACAAAAAATGAATTTATTCACAGCATCAACTAACATCTAGAATGGTTATAATCAACTAATAAATTTCAACGAACGTCGCGCTATTTAGTTTCAACGAAATCAGTTTACCTCGTCGTAGCTTGATGTTGAATTGCCTATAACCTTCCTTAATAATTGGACTGTCAAATGCATAAAGAATTTTTCAAATCCGTTTAGTGGTTCCTGAAATTAGCGCATTCAAACAAACTAACTCTTCAGCCTTATTATATTAGTATATACATATTTAATGCAAAGGTTCAGTTGAAAAAAACATAAGAAATATTTATTACTTGCCTTCTTTTAGCCTTTTGTAACAGAGAAACAGGGCTTTTAAAAATATTGCACCCTACTAGAGTTGTTAGGGGTAAAAATAGGATAAGCCATCCAAATCCACTTTACAAAAGACCTCATTTGTAGCTACGTAACACAGTGTAAGGAAATAGTTACGTCTTATTGGTTTATCCATATTACATCGTAAGAAACTTCCAAATGAGACGTTAAAACGGTCCAAGATAATATAATTTGGGAAACACATTTGTAAGACGGACATTGAAATAGTTGCCCATCGCGACCTTGCAGTGTCTATTCAATTTAATATTATTGCCGGCTCTGCAGATACATTCAAAAACGTAATAATTTCTACAGACATAGATCAACATCAAACCTTCATACGCGAGAGTAATGTATTGCCCAATATCGAATATCACGTTTGTAAATAAATCAATATCAACGCTATCTTTTCGTGGTATGATTGGTGTAATATTAAAATCCAAACATATACTATATATACGAATATTAAAGTACAAACATAAGACTATGTACAGAGTAACTACAATCTGTTGATTTACTACCTTATGTTTAGTGGTAATAGGTTCAAATATGTATAACGTGGTAGGTATCATTATCTCAAAGTGATGATGGAGCAACCTGTATGGATGAGCGACGGTACGTGCACGCTCACAGATTATTATGTAATAATGAACCTTGTAAGACTATAAACTATAAATACCTATATATTTATTTATATCATTAATTAGCGTAGTACTCAAGTATCTAGACAAATCTGTATTATGTTTTAAGATACTTTAATTTCAAATTGTATGCTTTATTTTGTAGCTAAATGAATTAAAAAAAAGTGTTTGTAAAAAGTTATCGGTATGCGTAACTCTACATTTTTATTTGTATTATTTGAGGTCCTGCTCGTCTCTTTTCTTACAATTTGTGTATCTTTATCTTTTTAAAATTCTTCCTGTTTACCACTCCAATGGGAATAAATATAATATGACATTTAAAATGAAAACTGTAGACAAGAGTAGCTCCATTCCCCAAATTGTTATAAGTTTTATTGTAGTTTGTAATCGTATGAGTATATTTTTAAGGAAAATGGAATACATTCAACCACGAATTACTTTTGTATTCATAAACATAAAACAAAACGGTTCGTCCGCTGTACGGATGCGTCCCACCGGAACAATTTCCAACGCGCTTTAATATTTAATCAGAAATCTCATTAAGAACTGTTGTTGCCATTCATGAGACCGATCTTTGTACCGTTTGATGGGAGGTCGACGTCGAGTAGATGTTTGTTTGCATGAACGCTAGTGTTGGAAATATTTTCGAATCTGCCTAAACTGACTCTTAACAAAAACGTGTTTCTATGTTTTATATCTTTGATTTCTTTTCTAAACTATGGAGATAGATTAAGTAAAGATTCAGGTTAATTATTGTCTACTTTAACCAGTTTAATAATGGATTCTTAACTATTTAAAAGATTTTTATGCTAATTCTTAATTATTGAACTTCCTAAATTATTTAATGTTCGTGACAACCAAACTAAAATTATAAATTATATAGACGTATTTTATATCTAAAAATTATATTTAATTTTTGTTGTTATTTATAGAAACAAATACGAAAAATCATTTAGTCTCTGGTGACACGTTTGTTGAGACGACGTGATAAATGTGTTTTGGTCACGTTTTTTTTTCATTCCTTTTACGTAAAATATTGGAAATTTTAGGTAGCTGAAAATATGATTTCTCTAAGGAATATCGACACTGCTGTAATACATTTTTTGAACTTAATTTATTTGCGAAAATGTACGAAGAATGATATACGTGTGAGGTGAGCGAGCGTGTCTGAATGCGTGCATGCGTTTACTTCACAGATGTAAAATAAATGTATTGGAATAATGCTATTTAC
>JWHW01042312.1:97405-114438 GCA_000931545.1 Papilio glaucus
ACAGCCCAAACTAGACCGAGAGACTTGAAATGTTGCACAGAGTTTTGGAAAGGACGGGAAGGGGAGAAGGATAACGGGGGAGCGGATAAATAGGAAAAGTTGTTTTCTAAATTCAGCCCCTAAAGATCTGAAATAGTACATGTTAGTGGTAAAATAACAAATTTGTTTATGAAACGGTAAGGTACTAAACAATTTTAAATATTTTAAGAAACTAGAGCGATAAAGTTCCAGCATGTTTTGGGGTTGAATATGTTAATAGTTGCTTAGCACGGAGTACCTACCGCTTACTGCATTGACGCAAATTTAATTTGCATTTGATTAACGTGCCTTGCTGCAGTCGAAGAATCTCCGCAGTTGTAGAATGCACATTACTAGATACTAGTGACCTGCCCCGGATTGTAACGGGTAGCAGAGCGCATACATTTCTTTATTGTTGTTGTATTAACCTAGTACGTCTCGTCACCTAAAACGTGAAGTTGCTTAGCTGACTATAAACAGCAAGAGTCTATTAACCACTAATCCATGGAAGGGGACTCAGTTTTCGCTCCTGTCAACCTTCATGGCAATGCCTCTTGAGTCCCGAGCCTTGAGCAATTGTTATAATTAGTCGTAAATAGTGTAAAACATTTCTTATGAATAATTACAGCTAAACCATATAAGGACGCCTTATAATATATGCAAGTGCTAGCTTAAAACATATGCAAGTGCTTGTGAAAGATCACCTATTCGCTTTTCAGGACCGTGGTATCAAGGCTTCGGGTTGCTTTAATGACCTTCTAAAAACATTTCAGTAGTTTTGACTTTATTACTTTCGAATGCGGCGACGGGTTTTTGGTCTATAATATTTAATAATCGAATCGAAGAAGTGGATTACAGCAAATGTTACATTTATTTTTATCAAATTCTTAAACTATTCCGGGTCTAGTACGTTAGTATAAAAATAAAGTGGACACTGACACTGAAAACTGTCATTTTACTAAATAGGTTGAAATTGGCAGTCCTGTTAACGAAATCTTTTCTAATATGAAAATACAATGTACATGAAACTCACTATACGTATTACGACGGTAATACAGTTACAGATGACTATTACGCGACACAATTCCGTTTAATGGCACAATAAATGTAAATTGTTCTCATTATCTTAACGTGTTGGTCGTAATGGAAGATATGTTTCCTTAGATGTTTTACAAGATATGTCTGATGAACACACCTTAACATACAAGATAAATCGTACATTACTTTTTATTCTAAATTACTGAGTAAAACACGTACCATCGTCACTGAAACGCTTTTTAAAAGTTCACTGATTTTAATATAACACATCAGCTTTTTTCATATCTTCGGGTTCCAGAAGCACAGCAGCTATATAGCTATGGTGCTTCTGAATAAAATGAACGTTAGTATGTATATCGATCATCGATGTACATTCTCCTAGGTAGTAAAATAACCCACACTGCCCTTTGCTGAACATCTCGTTCCTGTTTCATTGTTTTCTACAATACATAGGTTTATGCATGACCATGCAACAATGAATAGTGTTTCTTGGCTAACACATTTGCAAGGATAACAAATAAGAATAGGTAATGAAAGCCTCCCCTTTACGATACTTTTTGCTTATCTCTAATCACCCGTCGACGACTGTTGAAGTAGTATTTACTACTATTGTTCCTATAGACGCAAAGATATCGCTTCTAATACTAAAAGACCTTCTAATAAGACCCACAATCTTAGAGGAAATAAAGATTAAATCATTAATAAAGTAATATTATATCAAGTTAATTAGTTTATGTTTGTTTGTAGCAAACGTATTTTAAGTTATAAAAATGTTAGAGATTGAGGAGAATATTTATTTACATAAAGCTTTATTGCTTCTTGGAGCGTTCTCTGTTTGTATAAATTTCACAAATACTTTTCTAACATCAAACAGACTGAAGACATTATTATACATTTATTGTAATATAATTTTAATATTTTATGCCTTATTCGCCCATAAACGCGGATGCTAATTTATATAAGAGCTTTTATAGAATCGGACAGATTTGAATCTTCTTAAAATAAATTTAATAGTGATTTGTGAGAATAAATAACGAATTATAGTGGTGTTAATTATTTCCCATTATCATCAATAATTTAAAATTAGTTTTATTTTTGTAAATTGTGCAACTGTTTGTTATTATATGAAAATTAAAAAAAAACAGACTGTCGTAAGGACTGTTGACTGAAGTCAAAACATGTAGTCTTAATAATAAAATTTAAAAAAAAATTAATAAGATAAGACAAGACAATAAATAAAATAAAAACTGTTCCAAATTTAAATAAGCATTATGCTGACGCATGCTGAACCTATAAGATATCACGAGGCAAAACAAGTTTTCACTTTCAAAAAAATTAAAATTTATAAATGTCGAAGTTGCGAGGTAACAAACATGAAAACATATAAGCGAATTGGGAACCACCTATTTTTTCGAAGCCGGTTAATGAAAAAACTCATGTTTACTAAACATGAGTCTGGTGGTAGTTATTTTGTGTGAGCGTACCATAAATAACAAACTTCTTTTAGTATTTATACCTGAATAAAGATTATTCTACTAACACTTTTTGTGTTATATGTACCACCCTTTTCTAGCATTTATAACAAAAAAATTATAAGCAGACTTGCCTATCATAAGAAAATATACCGTCCCTGAAGTAACACTTATATATTCTAGTATTATTTTTTTCTTTGGACTAAGCAATCTTATAAATGGCATTAATTGAAGATAAATTGCTTCACGTTAGAGCTAATAGTACAACACGATTCCGCACTTTCTTCCGGCTGTACTTAATAATTAGTTAATCAGCTTCGCATACTTTAACTCGCGTACAAATATAGATTCATGGAACACTTTTTTTCCGCTGCGTGGTTTCACTAATCGAAAATCGAATTAAAACGATAGAGTAATATTTCACTAAAGCGTAAAATTACTTAAATAAATGTCCCGTAAAGTGGTTAATGCGGTCTATTAAAATCAACACATTATAAATTATTTTGAAAATTAACATACAAAGTGCCGTGATGTGCGACGACCCGGCCACGCTAAATTACTAAACTAAATGTTATGCGACGCATGAAGCATTAAATATTTTGCTTCATTAAATATTCCTAACAAAAATTGAATTTAAGAGAATGAATGAGGTAACTTATGTCTCGTTTTATAGATATTTGAAATACTGAATTTGAAAAGTGAAGAAACCGAACGTGATTTATAAAATCCCAATTTAGGTTTGTGAAATTTCAAGTCTGAATTTAAACCTAGCTCAATAGCAGCTATTAACTACTGTTTCTCACTTGGTTATCTACAAGTAATTTGTCTCGACAACCTCCCGCAGAGGAATTATGAATAAAGGGAACCTTGCCTTTGATCGCTAATGTACCTATTATACGAATAACGACTGACTTAGAAGAAAATTAGGCTCCCGTCATCTAATTCATAAGTATACCTTTAGTTTTAATACCGATTTTATTTGAGGTCGTTGTAGATCTTTACTCCTAGCGGCTTAGCCGTGAAGCAATGAAACCAAAACAACTCCAGGGTCTGTCATACGTGACATGCAAAGATATTTCTTACAATAGATATGTTATACTTATACAAAAGTACCGGTCAAAAGTCTTCTAAAGACAGTGACACCAGTGACAGCAACATTCACACGTGTCAAATGGTGTAAAAAGGATAGTGTAATTAAAATAATAAGAAAAAAGATGACAGCTAGTGTTTGTCACTTAGGCGTAAATGTAAACACATGACATAAACTATAGTAAAAGCCTCCTAATTAGAACGCTTTTGAGTCTTCAATTTTCAACCGCTAATGGTATATGTTACTTTTTGTATTATAACATCATTGGTGACATGACTACGGGCAGATTGAACAACTGCCAAAGGGGTCAGATAATTTGAAGCTTGGAATTAATTTTGTGTAATTTATTTTGAATTTGAAATTTCAACAATTTCGTAGTAACATAAGCTTTCTGTTTAGCGTATACCTTTTTAAATTGAAGTCGACGTTTTAGAAAAATTTAAAATAAAGTGCTCCTCCTTTGTGCCGTGTTTACGGGAATCGTATTTCATTGAAAGCGTTTTAAAATTCACTTCGCTTCCAAGATTGAAATAAAGAGTAAATGTCTGTCCCAAAAAGATTTATATTTAATTTAAATTCAAATTATGAAAATTACTGAACGATTTACTACGGCATCCTGTTATTATATGAGATGTATTCGAATGAGTTGAGACTTTGTGCTTGGCGTTTGTACTATTTCTACAGAAACCCTATATTTTTTTTAGAATAGAAATCAAACAAACAAGCAGTTCACCCAATGTTAAGCGATTGCCGAAAATAATTAACAATAAATCAGCCTTTTTTTAGTATGTTTCCAAACTGTAGGGACACAGGCCTCCCTACGAGAGAGGGAAGGGGCCGTAATCCACCACGTTGGCCCAACGCGGGTTGGTTCATGGCAACATGCCGGTTTGCTCACAATGTTTTTCCTTCACCGTCTTTGAGCATAGGTGATGTAATAAATTACACAAAGTAAAGCGCCTGCTTGGGTTCGAACCCGCAACTTACAAGTACGCAAGTCGTGGCCTATACCACTGGGCCACCACTACTCTCAACTCATTAATTATAAGTAGATAATTTATAGGCGTACTGCCAGGATTTTTGTAAAATAGTTCTTCGAGGAATATAATGGTTAAGGGTTTTTACGTTGAAAGACAACAAAATCAACATCACTACTCTTGAAAAGTCATTGCAGGTCTGTCTTATTGCAAGTTCTTAACTGTATTACCATAAAATTATATTGGGACCTTACTATAAACACGTCTTCTTAACATAAACGTAACAGGGACGTCAAGAAATGCGAAACAAAGCAATTATTATTTTATGTATTTGTATAAATAAACGGCATACATAATTATGACGAAATTCCTTTTCTATTTAAATTTTGTATTTCAGATTAATCATAATTGAAATATCAATTTATTTTCACTAATTTAAAATATTCAAGTTTAAGTTTAATTATGTAAATGGATAAAGAGGAAATAGTTAAAATAAAAGGACGTCCCGTCGACTTACAGGGCTCTCTTCAATTCACTTTATATGAGTTTCGGTCCACAAAACCTTAATAAAATACTCTATTCCTTCTGAACACAATTAAAAGAAAGCTTTACGAGTGTAACTTTTAATGTTATTATTTAAAAGCTTTTGGAAGTCAGGACGCTTTTATTTCTCTCCTATCTTAAAGAGATTTTCCAAGAATCATCTTTAAATTAGGAACAATTTAAAAGATTTTTAATGCTTATTGATATCAGTTGATTTTTATACCTAGGTATACTAATGGTTATAGTACCTAGTAGTGTAAAGTTGCAGGTTTTGGTTTCGATTCCCAGATATTATTTAATAAATCCTGGTTTATACCCAATATAATGGTTTAGGGATCTACAAAATACATACGTTTATCATATGGTTAATTGTTATTTTTGTGCATAGGTCAGAAAATAAACTGATTTTACGAACCTAAATGTCTTAAACTCGTTATTTTAATTAAGAAGTGGTTTTAATACATCTAGAAAGCCAATCCTCTTATAATTCTTTATTTTAGAATTAAATCACAGCAAGTAAAATATGACATATATAATATAAAGTTGTAATTGCACTATTTATAACTTTGATTAAAGACTTAACAAAATCAATTTAAATGTTCATTCCAGTATATTTGTTCGAGATCATATTTCAATTAGTTTTGGATAAAGCAAATAGACGTGTTTGCGAATGTAGTGTGCCTGTTATAAGCGATCAAATAATATTCAACATTTTGAATTTAAAAACCTAGTGCCTGATCGGAATATGGCTTATATTTTTTTTATGGAAGAAGGTGGCAAACGGGCAAGGACATCACCTGTTATTTAGTGATCGCCACTCACAGGCATTGCGACAAACTAATGAGTTGCAGATGCGTTGCTTAACTTTAACGGACAGAGGTGGAATAAACAGGAAAAATAATATTTTCTTTTCCTATCCCCACCCTTTCCCATCAAATCTTTTTCCTGTGCCCATACTTACCTTATTGAAAAACATTAGAAGGGGAAGAGGACTAGATTTGTGACTCCGGCACCTCACTCATCAGGTGAAACACTGAATATTGAACACTTATCGCCTGTTTTCTGTGAGGTCATGGTATTTCACCGGTCGAGCCGGCCCATTCGTGCAACAGATGCTGTTGTTGCGGGCTCTACTATTTTTATACTAAACAAAGATTACTGATTTACTAGACGAACGGTCATGATAATAAATAAAAGATAGAAATATAAAGAACATTCATCAATATAAAAGCACCTACTCTGCGAAAACTGACAAGATAGCTGGCATATTGCTTTAGTTCGTATAAAGTAGAACTTGTCTTGCGTTCGGGCTTTGTGTCTCTCAGGATTTATATTTTTAATTTCAAAAGCATTATAGTATTGAGCTGTTTAAAATGAAAATATAGAATCTTTACGTGTTTTATTATTATTTATTTATATATAACTTAGACCCAACAATGATCCAGGTCCTTTGTGTCTGACAAAGATTTATTAGGAGAGCCGACCTAGGGAAAAGGCAATGTGAAGAATATTTTACACACATACAGATTGAAATAATTGTAGTATACCAGGTTAAAAAATTGATTTCAAGTCCACTTCTCTGAGAAAGTCACACTACAAGTGGACGGGTCTTTGTGACGACCCGCGTTCCCCAAGGACATTTTTCTTAAATTCTTTGTGGAGGTCCATTGGTCGTTTAAATTCCCCAGGACTAGCGTAGTGAATATAGTAGTATTTTAGACGTGTGGAAATAAAAACATAAAATGTATGCGAAAAAATACTAAAAATTATTTCAAGCCTTTTTAAAACAAAAAATAACTAACTGTAATTTTCAAACTGAATAATTATTAGTCCATCTTTGAAGGACTAAATAAATAATCTTAAATTGTTAACTAGACTAATTTAAATATTTGATTGAGGCGATGGCTTATATTATAACAATGTTATCCCCAACTACGGCTTAGCATAATTTAATTAACTGCTTAAATAATTATCTTGCAGAATATAAATTTTCTTAACTAGATATATTACTGTTATCCGAAGCCTTTGTCTCATGTTAAGATTCTCTTAAAATTATAACTCGCCAGATTTGATAATCTTAATTAAAACGTAAGCTAGTATTAACTATTTTACTAAATAAGGTTTTTTTATAGGAGAAGGGGGTTAACGAGCAACGAATGGTCTAAAGTAATTGATCACCGCCACCCAGGAACATCCACAATGTCAGAGGAACTGTGGACACTCTGCCGGACTCTAACGGTTGACTTGTCATATACGTCGAAAATTTATATTCATACCCGATTTGTAAAACAATCTGCAGAATTGTAACTGCCTTGAGCAAACCTCTGTGGTCATCAATATTTAATAAAACTTAGATTAAAATAGTAAGATGCGTTCTAAAAAAAAATATTTACTATTTTATAATAAGAAATATAAAAAGCATTGGAAAAGATCAGCAAAGCGTTCTTTATAAAAAGTATTGCGGACCGGAAATTGGCAAGCCAACACGATTTCTATAAGCTTCGGCATAACATTCGGCGAGCGTACTTGTAGCAAGAATTGAAAATGCAACTTCTTTTTGCGTATGAACGAAATGGAAATTTAAAAGGGATTGAAAATGTTTTCTCTTTCCGCTTGTTGATTATTCGAACGGCTATAAAGTCTTTGAATAGTTCTTTTCATGATAATGTTGCGAAATTTAGATGTTGTCTGATACGTGCAAGTGAAATTTATTTTTCAATGTAATATTAAAAGTTAAAAAAATTACAAAACTATGATTTCTTATATTGACCTCAATAGTAGCATTGTAAAGATTTGACAATATAAAGTAACTTGTATGTTTAAAAGTGTCTATTTTACAGTTTTTTTTTTATCTTTCGTTTTTTTTTATATACGTCGGACAGTAGACGAGAGAATTGTCTTGCACTGATAGTACTTAGTCGATATTCTTCGCTAGATACGAGCAGCAACGAAACACTTTTACACCACTGTGAAGTTACACTTTCACAAGTACTCTGTACAACGAGCCGTAAGACAGTTCCTATACGAGTCGTTCGCCAAGTGGTTTAGCACAGAGGTAATTCTAGATACGCCAATCAACCAGTATGAACTACTACTGCCCAGACTATGTCGAAGCGTGACCTTATAACGCTTCCGTAGCCGTAGTTTGTAGCGGTCCATATTAATAAATAGCGCTACCGAGGCGAAGCCGGGGCGGGTCACTAGTTATAAATGAAACGGAAATAATATTCATGTACACTTATCAACATGGATAAGAGAGATAAAGAGAACACCTGACCGTAATTCTGTAATTTTAATGTCACACTACTAAAAATCATTATAAAACAATTATTAAAGCAAAAGCGATCATTTTGAAATCACTAAGAGACCATTGCAACATAACTGTGTGAGCAGAATTTGGGGATATTTGAAAATAACTATTTAGCTATGTATATCATTCAAAAAAACCGTTATATTAAGGGAAAGTAATTGTGCTTTGTAAATTTTCGTTGGAAAGTTATAAAGGTTTTGAGATGTCTTGGCATGAGCTAAAGCGAAATGTGCTCGAAATGGCATAGTTTGAAACAAATGGATAAGTTTACTTTAATCTCTTTTCAAGCTTGGTTCTAAAGTTTTTGCTTCAGTGGAATTCTTTTAATCGTTGAGATGCTTTATGTTATTTGTTAAACTATATGTTTTTCAAGTGAAAACTTCTTTAGGCACATTGGGCACTTTTGGGTCGTTGAAAATGCACTGAACTGGCGTGACTGTCACGCCACAACAGTGAGTTCGCGTATCGATTTATGTCAATTAAATGGTTTTTTTGTGTCGTTGAGAAAAGTTTTAGGAAGTTTATTTTTTTTTATCAACGTTTATTACTTTTATATACGTATTATACTTGATTTTCTTTTATTGCGCTGTTTACATAAAATAAAACAGATTATTACCTATACAATACAATCAAATTTATAATAAAAATTATCAATTTATAAAATATATTACCACGAAATCATAAATATGTTATGGAAGATTACATACCTTGTTATGGAAGAGGGGGGTATTCTAACATAGGTATTATATTTAAAAGGATACCTCCATCCTAATATAAAATTCTAAGCCGTTTTTTTTACGAATAAAACTATAAATAAATTTGAATTTTTAAAATACTTTCATAAGTATTCACTTCTGACGTCCAATCCCACGACTGACAGTTATTACAAAACTTACGTCGCGTAATAATCTGGAGACAGTGTTCATTTATATTACTACTTATAGTTCCTATATGCTGGATGAGGTCGATAGGAATATGTTTGTAATATAAACTGCAATATTTAAATACTGTTCAAATCAATCTTATCTATTACATGTATAAAATGGACGTATGCTTCCGTATTCATTTTAGCTGAAACTACACATCACACAGCGTGAGTGTAGGTGGCTATATCCCCAATGTTCCTATGTGTGGGTGTAAGATGGGGGTTTGAAAATGTATTTTTCGATAATTTGTTACTCTTACTCGTCTACATTATTTTGGAATTATCTTTCTATTGTTCTATATGTGATAATTTTAGATATAAATAGAAAAAAAAAGAAGATAACCCAGCGAACCGATGTTTACAGCTATTATACATATAAAAGAAGAAACTGACCAAATGATATAGCAACGCATAGCTCAAACTACTAGGCTTTGAGACTTAACATTTTGCACAGAGATTCTTGTTATTACGCAGGCGCACACTAAAACGGTTTTCCTAATTTCGTGTCCTAAAGGTCTAAAGTAGGGGTTAAAAGTTATCCGTGCGTAGCCGGGCGGGTCGTTAGTAGAGGATCAATAGTTTATCTATTGATCCTCTTAATTTTTTTCAGTTTAACTCCTCCTAAAGTAACAGTAATATTCGCATAATTCATTTACCATTTATGTCCTTACACTGCATATCCACATTCAACAGTTTCGTACAAAATGATTGGTATTGGTTATTTTTCCAATGTAACACTGAGCATACCATGGTGTCTATGAAATTGTTTCGTCGATAAAGAGAGTCGCGTGTTGGTCTTCTCTGATTTAATTGTATAATAAGTAATAATGACAAACAACAGACAATTTTCTTCCATCGTCTATTCCAATGTGGTTATAGAGGTTTTGACAAATTTATAAAAAAAAAGGTAGACTGTGGAAGATGTGAATATTTTGGAAGCTAAATTCAATACCAAATATTTTTGTATTGATAACAAATACACAATTTTTTTTTTAAATATAAGACATACAGACAATTATTCAATTTAGAAAATATTGCATTGCAATTTCTGATATATTTTTTTAATATTTTAATATATGAACATTATTGATGTTGCTCTACCAACAATTAATTTAAACATAATAGCTTCGGAATACACTATTTATGTTATAATTAGAATATGTTACAACATATAGCTAAATCAATGTTCGCAGCGAGGCTAACGGGCGTTTATGTTACGACTGTTGATGCTGGTCACGCTAATATTGCAATAATTAATGACGTTTTGGTATTAAATATTACAATATTTAATATTATACGTTTAGAAATGTACATAATCTATAAACCAGACGATATTAGTCCAGTCGGCGAGAACAGAGAAAATAATATTAACAAATTAAAATAAAACTTTTGTTACGTTATCAAGATGCTTAGCAAATTTTTCAATACAAATTAAAAATATGGGAATAAACTTTTATTATCCCACGAAGGGTGTGTGATTTGACATTTGGTTATTTGTTTATTGCATCGTGAATTCTACCTTTTTTGTTATAATTGCAAATGAAAATTTGCGTTGTCTTTTTTAACATAAGCCAAGTGTTTATTTTGTAAATTAGGATATAATGTAAATAACTTCCTGAACATTCATAATGTTGATAGCAATGACGATTTAACAGTGATAGAGCCAGCAACAACATCTGTTGCACGAATGTGCCGGCTCGATCGAAATACCACGAACTCACAGGATAAAGGTGTGTAGTAAAAGTATTCTGCGTTTCGTCTGATAAGTGAGATTCCGCAGTTCTTATTCTAGTCTTTTTCCTTTTCCTATCCTTTTTTAATAAGAAAATGAGGTGTTTTATCGTATAAATTACAGACACCAAAAAAATAATTATATAAAACGGAAAAAAAAATTATTTAATAATATAAAACACTCACAAGATAATCTTTAATAGAAACTTAAAGAACTAGACAAAGTATAGTAGTTTTAGTACAACCAATTAAATACAATCATACATATCCCAAAGGAAGTTACATTTAACAAGATAATTTGATAATAATTAACATTACTTAACTATTTGATAATAATTACTTTACACACACGTTATGTTGTTTCATTTACATCGAAATACAAACGGAGTGATATTTGTTCACGCAACATATTTCAACAGCGCTCGCCACTGACGTCACGAGGCCTGATTAAATAGCTGTACACAAACACTTCCTCGAGGAAATAAAGAACGTCTTTGTCTTTGAGCCGGTATTACATTACACTGGTTGTTTTCCCAACTGTGCTCATCAGACTGTGAAGCAGGGGAACACGCTTTGGTAACGAGACACATTGTTTATAAATGTACAAACGTAGCTTATTCCAGATGCTTTGACTGTTGTTTACCCAAGGTTTACCTAATAAAATTAAATCAAAATTTTCGTAGTTTCAATTTGTGTTCCTTTATAGTAAAACTAGAGACCCACCTCAGCTTCCTAATCTAAACCTAGGCACGCGTAACATGTGACGACAGTCTAGGCGATGTAGCCATCTACTAGAAACATATGTAACTTACAAATAAATACAAACATTTCATTTAAAATAAAAATAGTGAGACTATTAATCAAGATAAAACCTATCATTTCTCTTAAGTTGGACTAATTTACACACAGTTACCGCTACCCATAGACATCTGCAACAAGCTAATGAAATGGAATTACTTTGCCTACCTTTATTGGAGCGGGTAGGGGTAAACACAAAAAAAGGAATATTTCATTTTCCTTTCCCTCCCCTCTTCCGTCAATATCCCTTCCGCTTTCCATCTTTTTATTATTAGAAAAGGGTGGGAAGGGGCGGAGGATCCGAATTACGCTTCCGGCACCTCACTCGTTAGGGCTAACATTGAAATACCTCTACTTCACACCTATCTTCAATGAGGTCATAGTATTTCACAGGTCAATCGTGCAACAGATGTTGTTGTTGCAGACTTTATCAATATTTAGTTTTTTAATTAAATACGGTCAAAGTCTGGTTAACTTCGGGGGAGTAATCACC
This sequence comes from Papilio glaucus, assembly GCA_000931545.1. Classification (NCBI taxonomy): domain Eukaryota; kingdom Metazoa; phylum Arthropoda; class Insecta; order Lepidoptera; family Papilionidae; genus Papilio; species Papilio glaucus. Next base: position 109,801 of record JWHW01042312.1, read on the forward strand.
CATAGGGCAGTATGGCTTCTTTCCTCTGTTAATCATAGTGTGTATACTATCATCATGGATTCTATTTCGTAAATATTCATATTCAAAGGGGTTTTATAAGCTTTCCAGTGGGTCTTTAAAAATCACATCAATAGTAATGCATTTTTAGGTACACTATAAAACCAAAATAAATAAAAATGTTAAGCAAATAATAGTTTGATTTACGTACATAAGAATAATATACACATAATATTTAAGGAAACAGGGTGCATCGACGATACGGTAAAACCATATTACAAATGGGGATGAAGTTGTTACAGTTGCTAATGAGGCCAGATTATACTGAATCATCCCTGAGCGGCAAAATTGTGGAGTAGAAAATTGTTTCTGCCTCTTAGCGATAAGTGGCTTACATTTACATAATAATAAACACTCTTGGAAACATTAGGCATGATTAAAAAGGAAATGTCAAAGGTCGTTTGTTCAAAGCGGTTTGGTTTTAAATAAAAATTTGAGATTCTTTTGTTTTTAATATCGTTAAAATTATAAAGGAAAATCACGTCTTTTATCGTTGTGGTTGTGTTTGAAGATGGATAGCTATGAAATTAACTTCTATTGCGTTTTATAAGCTTTTTTATATTGATGTTGATGTACTTATGCGTGTAACGGAATGTTTCGACGTAATTTTTACAGAACTCGTTATGTCTGATTAATTTAAATTTCGCATCCTTATTTAGAACCAATGAGAATATTTTTCAAGATTATCGCGCCAAAAATAATGATTTTATTTTGAGAATTACGCTAATTAAACATTTTAGAAACTTTTATTGCTTGGAGATATCTAGGATTGCTTTCTTAAGTCATAATTGTAAATTTATTTGACTTTATCAAATGATATTATAATATAAAAAGTAGCAGATATGTCATTAGTAGTCGAAAAGTGAAAACTCGAAAGCATCCCAAACGGGACGCTTTTTCTATAGCTTACGTCATCTGTTTACATTTACGGTTAAGTGGTAAACACTGTCGTCTTTTTTCTTGCTTTTAATTACGCTATCCTAAGTTGTAAGTCCTCCGCCGATGACGCGTACACAACCTGGTCATCGGCACACAAGAGACATTTTACAACTAGCTCATCCATTCTTAATCCGCACTCTTCTCACTCTCACTCGTCTTTCGAAGCTTTCAAAAATTCATCCATAAAGAAATTGAACAGCTACGGGGATGCTACACAGCCCTGTTGTACACCTCTATCGATATTAAACCAGTCTGAGTAAGCCCCGTTAATCCTAACACATACAACAACAGTAGAATCTTTATAAATAGACTTTAACGCTTGTACTAGATCACTGTTCAATCCAAATTCAACCAAGGTTGACCACAGATCATCTCTTTCAACTTTATCATAGGCCTTATCCAAATCTATTTTCTTTTTTAAATATTGTACACCAAATATACCTATCCATTATTTTCCATTTCCTTAATGTGTTCTACCAAGAGACATGAGAGACATGTCAGGTAAATGTGTTTTTGGTTACATATATTTATTACCTTTTCTCTATCAAATGAAATATCGGATATTTGACTAAGCCGAAAGCATTATTTCTCTAAGGAATTGTCGACGAATGTGAATTTGTAAAAGATTTTTCAAATATTTGCTATGAAACCCACATTTATTATGTACTCCCAAATACTTTTATACTTTACATTCGTACAGGGTTATTGTCGATTCATACATACTTAAAGGATTGAATATCTGTGTCTTGTTTGTAAACCGGTTGTTTCTAATAGTGTTTTATAATTTTTGGAATTTTGGAAATGCAATTTCACTGCACACATCAAGTATGTTTCTAATAATAGAAACACATTTTCTCGTACATCTCCTCAATAAAAATTATGACAATTTTGTTTAATTCAACTATAAAAGTTATAAATGAGACTTGAAAAAAAAACTCAAAAACTGAAGAAAATGTCAGAAACTGAGTAAATAAAATTCCTAAAAAAAATAACCTCTAAAGTAAAAAAAATATTTTTTGCATTTAATTAAAAACGTCGCTTGTGTAGAAATTGAGCGAGTGAGGTAAGTGAGTACGTCGGCTAAAGGAAACTAATTTAACTTGTTTTAAAGTGGCAAGTTGATGACGCGCCTTCCTCGACTCCCGACTCCCGACTCCCGGATCCCGGCTTGGTGACGCTTTAGCTTTTTAATAATGCAACTTGATTGTATAAAGGGAAGCTGTGTCTGACGTTTGACAAATATGTCTAAAAATTCTACATATTTACAAAGAAGAAACTTCCTTTTAACGTTATTATATAAAGCGAGCAATTCTTTAGTATATATTCGGTTGTCTCGATAACAACTTTAACAAATTGGATGAATTTTTGTAAACGCTTTTAAGCGTGATTTCCCTACACAAATCCGATGGTTATTCGATCAATCTAGGCACTAGATAACTTGCTGGTGAGATAACAAAACCGCGTGTATACAGAGTGTTCAAATTTGTTTTTAAATTTACATTAAATAAATTCTTTTATTATCATATATTTTAAGTGTGTACAAATTGATACAAATAATTACCCGCGCGAAGCGAAGACATTTAAATAGTACGAGGTACTTGAAGTAACTTGACGCTGGCTTAGAATTACACAAAAACATTTTTACCCTCGAGACAAGAAGGCATTCATGCACTTTATTCTTAAACGTTGTTTTTTTTTTAAATAGGTAAGTTTATTTAGAGGCGGTAGTCATCAAGAAATTCAGAAAATTATAATAAATATATTATAAAATTATCAATCACTAAGTTTAAATAAGAAAATAAAATTAAACTTAAGTAATAACGAGCTGTGCCCTATATTTTATTAAGGACGTCAAGTAATAGACAAGACAGAGAAGAAAAGAAAGATTTTCTGCCCAAAATTTAAAATTCATATTTCCAAGGAACGACTCCAAAATAACAAAAAAGAATCATCGCATATTCATTAAGTTCTCTAAGGATAAATTTAATTTCGCGGGACTTAAAGAAATTCGTTTTAATAAAAATAATATTGATGTATACATAGGTAAGCTTGAGGGGTAGATATATATTGTTTATACGCGGTAGATCTATATACCTAGCTATGATTAAATGGAGTGCTCCCTGGTTTTGACAGGTAGCCAATTTCATCAATATTTCATTGCAATATATGATTGTTATAAACAAACAAATGTCATTTACCATTCATGGCGGCCATTTTATTACACTTTTAATACTTTCATCGGAAATGTTGTTATTTTGTGGAAATCGTGAAATAAAGTGAAGTGAAACTGTGTAATATGGAAAAAGAGAAAGAGTAATCAATATGAGAAAAATTTGTGTTTCGATTTTTTTTGGAATTTATGAATTTTAACATAAAACCTTTGTTTACGAAAATCACTTCTTGCTGTGAAACATATGCATATAAAACGTACGTCAGGATAGCATAGTTGCAGAAATATCAAGTTATGTCACAAACATACAATCATGATCTTCCTTATAGTAATTATGTATACTTTAATTAGGAAGACACTCCGACAAAATCCGCAGGATAAATATGCGATGCAACCCATTCGCTGTCTCGACGGGTCCCTAGAACAAAATCGTATTTGATAAATCTCCAATTTTCAGTACGACGCTTTAAAGTTACGGCGAAATATAATTGTCAATACTTTTCACCAAACATAAAATATATACAAAAATCAATGTAAAAGCAATTTGTGACCTTAGTCTTGATATATTTGTATATTGATAATGCATTTTAATGATATTTTTTAATTAAAATGAATTCGTATAGTATGATAAAGGTTTGTTTTATGGAGTTTAAGACAACGTATCTGCACAAACGATTTTGTTTGATGGATTTATAAAAAATATTAATGACGTATGTTCACATAGCGTGTTATTCTTCGATAATTTCGTAGAATAATAAGACGTATGTTCTGATTTTCTTTGATTGTGTGATTAAAAAAAAACAATATAATAACTTTATCAATAACATCTCCGTTAAAACTTCAACATTGACATTTTTTATAGCCGAAGGTGGCAAATGATCAAGCGTTTCACCCGATACTAAGTGACTGCTATCCATAGGCATCTGCAACAAACTAATGAGTTGCGGATACCTTGCCTACCTATATTGGACAGAGGAGGATTTACAATTTTTTCGCCTTTCCTATTCATCCCCTCCGCTGTCATGTCCTCTTCCCCTTCCCATCCTTTCCTTGTTAGCAAAGGATAAATAGGGGAAGAGTACTAGAATTATACCTCCGGCACCTCACTCATCAGTCGAAACGTAGAATATTCTACTTCACGCCTCTTCTGTGAGGTCGTGGTATTTCACCGGTCGAGCTGGCCCATTCGTAGAAAAAAAAATATCTAATTGCGTACCAACAAATTATTTTAGTCTTACTTTAATTAAAACAGTTTGAATTAGCTTCGAGTTGCAATTTTCACATAAACGGAATAAAAATAACATTAATATCAGTAATAGTACAATGTCTAAATATTTTAGTCATATTTATTAATTAATCAACACCTTCATAATTGATCATAATGTATCACAAATAAAATTCCAATAAATTGATAATAAAAATAATCGTATACAAAAAATAGCCTTTAATTTTATATCTTACACATACAGTTT
>JWHW01042486.1:44849-62597 GCA_000931545.1 Papilio glaucus
ACCCGCCACATCATCAGTACTCCCAAAACACATCCAAACCGTACAGGCCTTGGGGCGCGGAGCTGGCGTATTAAGTCGTAACTCACAGTAGATTTAAAGTTGAATGGTTCTTTTAAACATTACATATATGTACACGAGACATACGTTCTTCAAAAATTAAGTTGAATTATGATGAGCTTTGCACTGTTTCAATAACAATTTTATAAAAAAAAATAGTTTAGTAATTTGATTAAAATATTTAATTAAATAATTATCTAAAAAAATCGCTTCACCATTTTCTTTGGCGCCATTGAAATAGAGAGAAAAAATTGCAATAGTAATAAAGTTGAACCTTAGTTTAAGCTTCAAACAATCAATTGAAGTTAGTACATAAATGCATGGATTTGAGCAAAACATAAACAATGTTAAAAGCACCATTCAATATATGTTGCGTTCGATCTCAGATTTTAATAAAAAAAATGTCCAAATTATAATTATTTAAAGACTGTTGATCGTCATTAATTAATAAATTATTTTATAGGTTGTGTGATAAAGATATAGTATATTGAATAAATTTACGTAGTCATTATAGATGGGACCAAAACAAAACGAGCTTTAATAGAATAAAATTCAGTTCGGATACATTGCGAACACTAACTTAGAAAAATTGTAAAATAGAATAACAGTTCGGATACTCCTTTTGCAAGATGTTTCTTTTTAAAATTATATTTTTACTCTGTATTTTAATTATAAACATTAAATTTGTTTTTTTTTTAACTTTCAGAAGTACTCTGTTTCGGTTTTCACATAGATAAAAAATAATTATACAATGTATGAATATTTTTTAATGTAATTAGAAGGAAAGAGAGAACTAGTTTGGAAATTCTATATTACTTGATATGAAAAGCTTTATATTAACGATAATTTCAAATAAACATATTAATTAATTATAAAAAGGCTGATTATACAATACATCAACGCTTATGACAATTTTATTAACAATTTTTTATATTACATTGTAAGCAATTAAGAAAAAAGAAACAATTCATTTAATAGTTTTAAAAAGTTTAAATGTCATTGTCAGTGTGATACCTGGCCGTATTATAATGGTTGTGAAATAATTTAAAAAAAAATACTATCGTTTTGTGTGTTTTGCAAATTGTATATTGAACAAAAGAATTGTGTGGCCTCCTAAGATGATGTAAATATTTGTATATAGATACAAAAAGAGTTGACTGATGAAAATGAAAATTAAATTATTTTATTTTTTTACTCTGCCTTTCATTCTAAGAATCGAATATTGACTAGCGTTTCATTTGAATACAAGATTATTATTTGATTTATTCATCATTTCATTCGGGTCTGTTGAAAGGATGAATGAAGAGAGAATAACGAAACAAATTCATGTAGCAAAAGTGAGTGGCAGTGTTGGCACGCCCTAGGAGAACTTATATCGATTTGATTAGTGGCTTACTAAAAAGGCCGATATAAGGAGTACCCGTAACCGACGTTTTTAAAAAAAATAGTTAAGCACCAATAAAGGCTTATTTAATTTTTTTCACTTTTTACATTGTATAGTTTCTGCAAGTATAATATATAAATGTAACAAAAGCAAGATTGTAGATCGCAATCTGATTCAGTGCGGTCTGGGCTAGAAAATAACAAAAGAAGGGCGTGATTCTAAACAGAGTAAAAGTCGTGTGTACGTGTGTCAAAGCTCTATGTAAAAATATCAGTCATCAAGTGAAGTAGATGATAGAGTTTGGTTTTCAAGTCGTCAATTGGTTTGTTCAGGCATGCATTAAACCATCATTGATAAGTTTACAAGCAATACAAACAAATATTTAAAGAGTAAAATCAATGAAGTAAGTTAAAAAAATTGTAGTTAAGAAAATTTGTATTATGTACCAATGTACTAAGCTCTTTGTCCTGGACTACGAGGATATATTATTTCCTGATAATCTTGTTTTGTATGATAAAACATCTTTAAATATGTGGTAATAATATTTTTTCCACTCTATACTTAACTATTAAGAGTCCTGTTGTTTAAATAGATAAATAATTGGACGCAAAAGAAACTGTCCATAAAACAAGGTATTAGAGAGGTCAGACCACGCATTAATTCTACTAACGGTCGTTTTTTAATTAACTAGCGAATTTGAACTATCTCGCACGGCACAGGTGTCAGGTGTCCGGTACAAAAACTCAAATCGACTTACGCTGGCCGCAAGGGTCACCATGATGTCGGTTTTCAATAGGATTTACCGATGACACCATGCACATCTTCACACTTTACTAAATATACACTTCGATTCAATTCAAATTCGCCCAATCCAATGTTTAAAAAATTGGATCCACTGTCACACACATTAATCCTAAAATAAAAAACAGCTATATCATTTTTCACTTTGAATTGTGCTTGCGTTCATGAACGAGTCTGGGACTATTATAAAAATCATTATCAATTTTTTGCTGTGGCTATACCGAAAAGAAACAGATTTTTTAAAAATTGAAATGATTATTTAAAAAAAAACACTTTCGAATACAATCATATTTTTATATTAACAACAATAATTAATGATTTATTAAAAAGCAAAAAGTGGCCAAAAACCTGTCCGATGCGTGGCCACCCTCGCAGCCAGATGTCCGACGTGTTTGCAGAGACCTGGAGTGAATAAATATAACTGCGCGGTCTCACTTCACTGATGCTATGGGATATCGCAACCCCTGCGTTTCCCACAGGCGTTTCGCTCGCACCCCCGTGTTAGCACTATCGCCGTCCCTCTCCGCACTTCCGTAGGAAGCCCAGGGTGCAAAAACAATGTTTTTTCTAAGTTCGTGTGCGCGCCGTGTGTCGGCATTCGGAAATTGTTTGAAGAGTGTGCGCTGAGTTTTTGCGGTCTTCAGTTTTGGAGTTCCGGATCGAACAGGTATCTGAGTTCAATAGGTCAGAGTTTAAAATGGCTCATGTGTGAATGGCTAGAAATGTAGCGAAATAATTAATGATTTTGTCAAGTCTTTAACAAAGGCATTAAAATATGAGAAAAACACAAATTACTGATGACTTTAGACATCAGCAATGATACCAATAGTAATTTCAATTGATCACTAACGGGGTGATGAGTTGCCCAATGATTACCCGAATTAATTCCGAGAACCTTCTTACCGGAACTCGTACAATTACGACTTAGGATAGATACGTTAAAACTGATAAATAAATTTTAATATCCGGTAGGATATTTATTTAGTAAGTCAGTAAAATCAAAATATTACACATCATTAGATACATTATCAAAAAAAATAATTAAAGTGCGCAACCGCAACCCGCTCGTCCTACACTTACGTGACACGCTGCACGCTGTCCTGACTGAGACCGATAAGTAGCGCACGTAAATAGACATTAGTGATTATCTTTTTAATTATAGGGCATTGCACCACGCGCCGCTCGCCGCTCCAGCGGTTGTGTCGTGTGAGCTAACCTTACGCCACACACGTTACGACCTGATAAGATTAAACGAAACAATAAATATTATAATAATGTAATTTTTAACTCCTACGCACGGTAACTCCACTATATTTTACGCAATAGGTCTTCGATTCAATTACCAAGCTTTAAATATTTATTTTACTTTCTGATTAATTCTTGGTACACAAGACCTCATACATACGATAAATTCATTCAAAGGATTATGGATTATACGAGAATTGACCATTTTGATACGTATGGTTTTTTTTATTAAATCGGTATTTAATTTAATAAGGATTGTTTAAGGAGTTTTTACATCTTAGCATGTCTAAAGAGGTTTTAAATGCTGGCCGCTAAGAATAAAAAGCTTGTATATTTTAAGAAAAAAATAGCTATTATGTTTTTGCAATATAGTTCTAAATAAAAAACCTAAATGTAAAAACCTGGTATTTTTTTAAACATTTCGCGATATATATATACATAGTTAAAACCTATGGAATAAACAAGAATAACCATTGCAGGAAGTAAAAGAAAAAAAATCTCTCTGCCCTTTTCCCACTTTTTTATGTGGGGTCGGCACAGCACGACTGTAGTACATACTGTAATAGGTTTTTGGCTATAGTTTTTAACGGCCGGCCGCCTGTCTGACGCCAATCCTACTCGGGCATGTATATGAAATATTAGTAGATTATCGAAATAATTTACTAATATTTCTTTAAACCATTCCCGGCCAAGCTTCCACTTGGTTGGAAATGGTTCACAATAGTCGAATGGCGGCTTCGAACCTACGACCATGTTGTGCACGTTTCGCAGTCCGCACCTTAACTGCGAAACATGCAGGAAGTAAAAGAAATAAATAATAAACAAAATAACAATGCAAAATGCATGCTTGCATCGTACAAGACTTAAAATACCTGGATTGATGAATCGATTCACGAATTTATTTCCGACTCCCGCGCAAATCCGGTCCTTGACCCGACGGCGGCTGAACTGTTGCCATCCATTAACAATTACCACCTAAAAGCTTTTTATTCGAAAGTTTGTCAAACAGTCAAACATTTACAATTATGATACTTAAGAAATTAGACCATAATAAATACGAGTGGTAAACTTCGCCCCGCCATATTTATTTTCGCGCGCGTTTGTTTTTATTTTGCGATAACTCCCAAGATATTTAAATTATATGACGTAAGGAATTAACATATTGTTCATGAAATGCTTAATGTATTTACGTCGATAAGCATTAGCATTGTCTCCGTCCAAACAGCTTTTTAATTGCCGCATAGTACGTGATCATTTTTTAATTTAAAATGGATATAATAAGCTATCCTTAAGAGATAGATATATACTATTGTGGACTTTTTTGTAGATATTTTTATGGTACACAATTTCGTAGTACATTATTTTAATCTATCTAGTAAGATTTAGCCAGCGTTTGCAATGTAAGCGCACAGATATATGTTTTTACGACAACTCATTACAAATATTTGTAATTCTCTGTTTATCTCTACTATAATATGCATGTATTATACATATTAACCTTCCTCTTGAATCACTCTGTCTATTGATGAAAACCGCACTAAGATCCGTTGTGTAGTTCGTAAGATCTAAAGGAACAAACAGCGAATGTGGCTTTGTCTTTATAAACCTGGGGACAATAAAAACCTATTCAGATTGTAATTTTTTTTATCTACATCTATGTACATCTTTCGTTTATTATTTTCTCCGGCACGGGATTTGTGAAAAAACGACATTACTGCCATCTATTATCCCTTACGTGACGTTTGTCCATCTCTATTGATCTTCAGCAAATCTCTTAAACCTGTTGAACTAGTTTCGGGATTTGTCTCTTTCGGTACTACACAAAATAAGTTCAAATTTACATTTACTTCGCAGTGTTGCCAGACTACATTCAATACCTTTATTTTTAAGAAAATATGTGTTAATTCATGTTATTTATTTCGTGGGATGTATTTTTAATATTGTTAGTTTGTTAATATTATACAAAGTCTGCGACATTATTCACACACTGCCATTTGATCCCAAACTAAGCAGAGCTTTTACTATGGAAACCAAATAACTTACTTTACCTAAACATACTTACTTTACCTAAACCTTTCTTTCGTAAAAACATACTTAGATAGATACATCCAGACACCCAGACAAGACAAACAGACATGTTCATGCATACAAATGTCTGTTCTGGATGGGAATCCACGACCTGCGGCGTGAAAAGCAAGTATCCACTTCAACCTCCTGTAAAACAGTTGTCAGCGTGATGTAAATTCCTATGTTGTATCTCTACCGTATGCGACCTTCACATTTTGAATTTGCTTGCTTCGAAAGCACGGTCGAGATTAAGGTGGAATTCCATGAACGCGGAAGAGGAACGCAGATGAATGCCGGTCAGCGATACGTTAAAGCCGGTTAACTTCGTTTTGCTGTAGAATTAATTTATGCTGCGTTATCTTATGAGCTGTATTAATTGATGAGTTAAACCCGGGTCGATCCCTTTATTGGAAGAACATTGAGCACAGTGGGCGACAGCAAGAGGCTAAGGGCGCTTTTGAGACCCGAAAAGTTACCTTGTTGAAACTCAATAGTATTTTAAGTAAAAATTATTCCATACGTTTTTATTAAAATATTTACCAATGCCTGTTGTCGAATCTGGCAACACTGTAACACCATTCTGCAAGCAATATGAAAAGGAACCTGTTTGTGACCGCTGCGTAGCTTTGAAGAGCCGCGGCATTGTCCAAGATCATTGTGTCACCAGCAAATATAATAATTGCAATATTACCGGTCATTACCAGTTCGAACCGGTCCCCCTATTGTGCTAGGACATCCGTTCTAGCTAAAATAAAATAAAATTTTCTGCAGTGTACAATATACTTTACTTTAGGTTTAAACTTTATTTAAACAAAATAAAACCGGCAAGTGCGAGTCGGACTCGCCCATGAAGGGTTCCGTGCTATTATTTACAAATCACGTTTGTTGTACGGGAGCTTAAATATTTATTTTATTCCTTTTTTTACCATTTTTTGTTATAGCGGCAACAGAACATTGGTTCGGTTCATGAGCTAAAGCGTAGTAACAGAAGGACAGATAGAAAGACGGACGGACGACAGAGTCTTAGTAATAGGATCACGTTTTACCCTTTGGGTACGGAACCCTAAAATTGTATAGCTTAAATTTAAATTAGGTTTCAATATGTAATCCGACCAAATATGTGATATTAGTTGTCAAAATTCAAAAGGTCAGATTTTACTGTTAGTAATTTATAAGATCTTTAGCAGATCCAAGCCGCTAGATGAGCTCTCAGTCTGATAAATAGTCGGGATTAGCCTTAGGATGCGCAATCCTCATATGTTATATCACGTTTCAGGAACATAAGTCTGTGTCGGCTCACACGTCGAGCTGGTGGGCCTCCCCTATGTATACATCTTGGTGAGGGTCAGAAAATTTAGATTAAAACAAAGATTTTATATTTACTATACTAATTCGGGCAAAACTTAATTAAATTCTTCGATAAAAGCCCGCCTTCGTTCTATCTTTTTTTTAAGACTGTTACCAGTTATCACACCCTAAATTAGTGTTGCTAACGTTTTAAAAACATGTCTCCACTATGTTGCTATATGTTATCCCTATTCTAAACACCCACTTAAAGATGAATGAGTAATAAAGTTGAAACGGTGTACACTCAGCGTAAACAAATACAATTTTTGTATATTTTGCGTAATAAATGTTTAGGATTTGTTAAACCATTCTATTGTTATACGCGCCGCCCTACTTTTGAAAGCTTCGCCGGAAACAAGTTCGTAAACAAGACGAGTAAGCTTTGCACGTGGCTTTGTTGATTATTAATAAGGGATTTTACGTTCAAAAAAACTTTTGGTATTTTAGAATTTAATAAACTTATATTATTAATAACACAGGCGACAGGCTCACCTCCTGTCGTAAGCTCGTTGAATGTCGAGTTAAGACAAAGGCTCTGTATAGAGTGGTTGGTTACCTTTTTATTATCTCCTCCCCTCCCCCCACACTTAAAGTAAAGACTTAATTCATGGTACAAATAGTATGTTCGTAAGTATCCTTTAGGTATGCTTAAGAATGAAACTCGCAAATATTTTTAGTTATTATTTAATTTGAATATTTACATTTTTAGTGCTAACTTAAATGTAACTTAACTGAGCTTAATATCTAATAGAATATGTTTTGAGATCAACAGACTTAAATCGCTAAAGTCTATTCATAGTCAAATATATTATCACAAGTACTTTGGTATGTGCAAATAACAACTGAAATTATGAAAAGTTCATACAGTTATTACAAGGTTTATTATTTATTTCATTATGTTTTACATATATATTTTGTTATATATAATATGAAATAAAATAAAATGAAATGTAAATGCATCGATTTATTATAAAAAACCTACTTCAAAAGTGATGAAATTTTAATTGAATACAATCTTTTAATTTAAACTTTACAAAACACTTTGCCAGTTCTTACTTAGTTAAGTTATTTTTATAATTCTGAGTAAGAGATGGTATTACTATGTTGTGGTTAGTTTTAAAGTTTTAACGACTTTCCCGGATTAAAATCTTCCAGTACGTCATTACTGAAACTTTGGCATTCGAGGGTTCCAGGGGGAATAATGTGGTTGGGGTCAACATTCTTCACGGTATACCAATTCATAGCGAGGATGCGACGGACAATTTAATGATTAATAACTCTATAATGTTTAATTTTACACATAAGAAATACAGATACACCAAATCGTATTTTTTGTATTTTAGGATTCCATAATCTTCGGCATAGGTGACAGGCGTTTTATTTTAATTTATTTATGTTTATTTTTCTTCCCAGTTACATGTTATATTATTAAATAGCATGTTTTAGTGTGTTACAAAAGGAATGTGACTTCTGTAGGTGATATTGGGCGATGTAAATTACTTAAATTATTGGGAGTCATTTAACACAAATGTGCTAAGCGGCATTACAGCGTCGCGGCCGCATCATCACACTAGCCTCTTAGTGTGTTCAGTTACTGGTTTGTTGTTTTTCGACTTGTATTTACAGAATTTATATTTGATATTTTTATCAGTAATTAGAATATTGTTTCCTTTTAATTCTTCATAAATATGTTATATGTAATGAATTAAATGTCGAAGATGTTTTGTGCGAGGACGGAAGTGAGTGGTGTGAATATTTAATATATATCTTTTTATATATCTATTTAAAAATATAAATAAATGGATACTGAAAATTCTAGCAAACTAATTTAAAAATGATTCGTATTTTTATATTTCGGTCATTCAGTAAAATGTTAACAAATATTATTTAAAATCTTAAAAAGTATGTGATAGAACTTAGTTGTGATAATTCACACTTAAAACCTCCTAGGATTAGGCGATTGGTAGGAATATATCAAGGCAGTATACACATGGAATGCTTAGATTCATATAAAATTGTTACACACAGTCAAAATGTTTATAAATCTCAACAACAAAGTGAGCGGATGCAATATAAGATATAATGAGTTAATAACATACTGAAGTTAGCTAATATGAAAGACCAAACGGCTTCACTGTAGCACTTCGCTACTACAAGTGTTCATGGACAAATTAATGTACAAATTTGAGACTCTAATTTTCTCACCCAAACAAATTCATTCTTCTCGCTTTTTAATTTATCGACTGTATCTATAGTAGGAAGGAATCGGTAAAGAAAGGCATGTAACTAAACACTCCTCTCTCACTCACATTAATTTAAAGTCGTATAACATGTAGAAGATGCTAGAAAAGCCTAGAAGATTCCACCGAAATGTTCACAACGTGCTGACCAGCTCGATATTTTCGTTGATAACGTTCTGTGCGCTCTCATCTTCAGCGTCAGGGTCATAGTCCAGCGTGGTATACTCAGTGTGGATGCTGCAGCTGTCGTCGCTGTCGTTCACGTTGAAGTACGTGACAGTAGCGTAGCAGACCGGTCTACTATGAGCCGGACTACTCCTGGTCGATTCGTACGCGGAATCCGATCGTGCACTATCATGGGAGTAGCTCTGCAAGCTGTTGTTGTGTGAACTGTAGCTGTTGTAGCTGTTGTAGTAGGACGCGTTCTCGTAGGATTCGTTTGCGATGTGTATGGGCGGGAGGGAGGTGCGGCAAGAGCAGAAGTTCCGTACATCTATCTCCGGGCGGGCGTCCACGGTGCCGCTGAAGGAGGGCGACCGTACCAGCGCGGGGGACACGCGGTTGCGCTGCGTCTTGCGTGTCTTGTTCCGTTTGAAGAGTTTGAAGGCCTGCAAAGAAATAGATTCTATTTAATTATACAATTTTGGTTTGCAAATGTCTATTACGTATCAAGGGATTGTCTGGCTCTATTTATCTTGACTACAGAATCATGCAGTACCTGTTCACAGTTTTACAATTTATTAGTCATTCGTATCAAAATAAAACTAAACGCAAGGTGACACGCATATTTATATTATTGATACAATTCAATTTCTCAATTCACAAAGTTCTCCAGTTTGTGCGTACCTACTTATTTAACCTTAATGGTTGTTTTGCATCTCAACAAAATATTTGATATCTTTTTATTCGGTGAGTTCACGTAATGAAATATTCGTAATTTATTTATAAATTGAATATGTTAAGTCGCTTAGCTTGCATATAGCACCAGCATGTGTAAACAGAGATATCAAAGTATTGGCTCCCTAGTCCCTACCCGACCCACTGACCTGTAGGCCGCGTGCCGCACTGCCGGCCCGCGGACTGCCACATTATTAAATAAGCCAGGTGATAGTAGATCTATTTCGTTTGCATGTGGGTCAGCTGCCAATAAATCTGGGCTCGGTCAATCAACACCAATGAACTGCACAAATTAGTTGGCTAGTTGAAGTCCCGCTTTAATATTTTGTAACCACTAAAACGATTGTGATCCCACCTAAAACTATCTTTAGTATAACTTAATAAATGATACTCGATGTGTGAGAACACTTGTATATAAACAAGTATATAACTTGTATATAACTATAAATACATACAATAACTGTGTGTGTGATGATGATCACATAACTGCCTACAAATTACATCTACATATTGACTAGTACACGCACACACAGCGCGGCGCGCCATCTTAAGTTGTACTATCTATATCACGATTTTTCACCTCCACTAGGACAGTTAACAATAACACCTCCTGTCAGTCGCTTTTTAAATAACATAAACCTATATAAATGTAGTCAATTTATTTTCGAAATAAAACAAGCTAATAGAAAACATTATTGAATTATCTGTGGAGATTAGAAAACATCAAATGATGAGGCGCGGTTCGCTGACCTCGTGTGATTGGAAGGAATAAGTAAGATCATAATTGGGAGCTAAAATGCCGCCAACATCGGGGCCACGGCCGTCACTCTGAGGACATTTTAGCGCCACTGTAATGTTTATCTATTCAATTTTGGTGTAATGATATCGTGAGAATAACTTCATTGGAACATTTATTAGAAATGAATTTCCCGATCCGATTACAATAAAAAATTTCTTACAATATTAATAAATCAGCCTTTTTAACCGATTTTAAAAAGGAGGAGGTTATCAATTCGTCTGTAGGTTTTTTGAAGTCGGTTTGTTTTTATTTAAAAGTTTTTTTTTGTACTTTTCCCTACTGCAGGGACACAGGCCTCCTCTCCGAGAGAGGGAAGGAAGGTAACCTACCACACTAGCCCAGTGCCGGTTGGTGGATGTCACATGTGTTCGAATTTGGTGGTTCTAAGCCATGCCGGTTTCCTCGCGATGTTTTTCTTCACCGTTTTTGGAGCAGTGGTGATGAAATAAATTACACAAAGTAAAGCACCTGCCTGGGTTCGAACCTGCAACCTACAGTACGTAAGTCGGTGCCTAAACCATTGGGCCACTACTGCTCTCTTTTCTTATCTCTTCTGAAAAAAGCATTGTTTAAGCATTTTAAGCACAAGCATTGTAAATTCAAGTCAAATGGGATTCAAACGGACGTCGCCCGATTTTGAGTTCAACTCCCTGCCATTGGGCTATCGTCATTCGGACAAAGAGAACGATTTACTTCTAGAATATTCCACAAGATTGTACGCGGGCATATCTAACGCATGCGCCTAACTTACGAGCTAACTGACACAGCTAGCGATTGTGTAAACACAATAACAATTAACGGTTAACAGCTGAAGATAACCTCGTTTGTTTAACATCGCCCGAGTTCTATACGGTTAAAGGATGCTGGCTCTGTTAAACTAAGTTCATTTCTTACACGAAAGCGTCTCAAATCTCGCAGTGTCAGAATTTTGTTACATTTCTTATTGTGCCTAATATGTATTTAAAAATATATATTATCTACAGCGAAAGACGTCCACTGTTACAAAGAATCAATTCCCTTCACTTTGACTGCGACCGTCACCAGAAAAAGAAATATAGGGGCTATTTTTGTTTCAATCATCTTTACAGGTTGGTGATAGCAGTATTTGGATACTGAGAGAACTCTCTCAGCCTCCATGCCATGCATGCTGACTATCCTTCGATGGCTTTGGTCATCATTTTACGATATCCAGTCAAGATGGTGGATCAAACAATAAACTAATGCAAAAATTATAAGACTACTAAAACTAATGGAGTAACAAACCTATCATAATCTACGCACATCAAAAGCTGTCAAAGGGAATTAAACAAAGGGTATCATGACCGTCGAGCGGCGTGTAGAGTCGAGCCCGTGGGAATGCGGGGGAGTGCAGGGGAGCGCTGGGGAACGTAGGGCCGCGCCGCCAACACCCGTCGCAGATTATTTGCCTGCAATTATAACTCGACCGCTGGAAACTCGTCGCTTCAAGTCAATTGTAAAGTACTGAAATTTGAAGATAATCAACGCGACTACATTTTATTACGTTACATTTTAACAACCTAAAATTACTGAGGATCGTATAAATATAAGGGTGATTACCCAAAGCGACTTTTTGTAGCAATACCGGAGCAAAACAGCGTTACTTAACACTCCAGTAACATTAAATTGAACGGTATAATTGTATATCTAACATTCCACTAGTTAAGGCATTTTGTTGTTAGCGTGTTAACATTAGGGTGTGCGTGAAGCGTGACCGCAGAGGACGAAGTCACGCAACCGCGCCATCTAACGGCCCCGGCGTATCTTTGCTATTATCACGTGTCGTAGCAAAATTCAACCTATTCGTAGACTTCGTAGAAGGTCGTAGCACTCTAAGTAATAAAGGCACGCAAGACAAAACCGCAATTATATTAACTTTGAACAATAAATTAAATACATTTATATACAACTAAATAGTATATTTATATAGTTATTTAAAAGGTTGTTTTTATGTTTATATGATTATTGAACAATGGTTCTATTAAAATAAATACATGAATAAATATGCACTAACAACCGTAACCCGGTAGGCAGAGATAACGGATTTCCATTTGGCGCGATCCTGGCACTCCTCGGCTGGCGTAGCATTTATAATCAGGAGAAGGTCTTATCTAGCCTTGAGACTAAGACAAATTGTAATACAAATGTAATTGTACATTTATGTTGCACCTGAGACGTAAGCGAAACGGTATGAAAGCGCGTAAGCTTGCGTGACCATTTTACCGAAATGACGTGATTAAAGCTAGCTAAACTATTTATACTACAACGCCAAACATTCGGACGCACGTCAAACAATTGGTCGAACGTTGGGTCCAAGAGGTCAAAGGTCAGGTGAAACGTGAATAAATTTTTAACGTAAACACGTAAGCAGCGTGCCTTGAACAACGCCGGTCTGACGCTGAAATATTCACGGGTGACGTCAAAGTGGGCTACGTGCAGCCCGAGGCAAATAACATATTCTAGGGGAAATGACGTTTGAGACACTTTATGCCACAGTTATGCATACTAACAGACTCTTAAAGATTGTATATATGCGAAGGTATTTCCACCAATTTTCTGAAACATACGTTATAAAAAAAAACAAATAACAAATTCATGTGGCAAAAGTGAGTGGCAGTGTTGGTAGGGGACGTCCTAGGAGAACTTATATCGATCAGATTAGTAACATACTAAAGAAGGGCGATATAAGGAGTACCCGTAACCGACGAAGAAGCGAGAGAGGTGTGCCAGGATCACGCCAAATGGAAATCCATAATCTCTGCCTACCCCTTTGGGTTACGGGCGTGTGCCTAACTAAATACAGTTTTAAAATAAAAATATTTATTTTTATTTTATAACTGTATTTAGTTTGATTAGAACATTCCAAAGCGATTATAATATATAAAGATCTATGTTGACCTACTCGTATGTATGAGCCATTTATTTTTATACTAAATCGACTGTTAGAAATGACCTCTGAGACCTTTAAATTAGACCCGCCCACGTCTGGCTTGAGTCAGGTCAGTCAAGTCAGAAATAAATAAATGAACAATGCGTTATTTCTTTACATAAAATCTGTTTTGGCGCCCACAAAAAGTAACCTAAAATTTTTATAATCAGGTGATCATGTAGCGAAGCAAATGAAAACATTTGTTGCGCAGTTATAAAACAATAATATAATAACATTGCGGGAGCAAAGTATTGTGGGAATTCTAGTGATACGCGCAGTAATCCGATAAAAACCCGATAGGGGTACGCACGGAGTCCGCAAACTCACTCGGCCCGAAGTGATTGAATCAGCACACAAGGGCGGGGCAGGCACGGGGTGTCATTACGTGCGGTTAAATTTTCACATAGATTGCGGACTAACATAATTGTTTTTTTTTTCATTGAATAACGTTATCGGTCAATAGTTGAGGTCACTTTATAGTCTAACAGGTGGGGGTCTATGTCGTATGTGTTTTCTCTTATACTTATCGATTATCGATATTACGTTATTCTTGAAAAACCTAACCTAAAATAAAAACAATATATACCACACTTTACAATTAATACTATTGAAAATTAAAATTTACTATTGTAAACATTTTGGCAACAACAATGCTTAATATTCTTTTTTAACAAAGCCCGACAAAAATCCTTCCAACATTTTTTTTTAAATATTGATCAGGCTGCTCCTTATTGCCAGCTGCCAGTTACAATACCATAAAGCGGTGATGTCAGCGTTATAAAAAGATATTTCCACCATATTGCTGACACTTGGGACATAACATTAATTTAAAAAAAAATTAAAACGTCGCTAAAAACCTGCTATCTATTATAAAACATACATATATATGCTGGGCGTAGATTATATGCCCTACAAAGAAGACAGAAATCTATCAAGGTATATTTATACCTTATGTTTTTAATAAAATTAATTAAAAGTTCGTTACACAGAAAATCTACGGAAAAGTTTTCTTAAAGGTATATAGGCGTACGTGGTCCGAGTATAAATGACCCGAGGCACTGCTCTAACAAGAAAATAGACAAAACTTTCTTTAGGCTTTAATAAAAGGCAATTTCGTGGAGTAGCCCGAAAGTTCCGTTTCAACTTACAAAATCTAATAAAGAATCTTTATATACTCTAGGGGGTTAACGACCTCAGTATTTTTTCAAACTACTTATGTACGTATTAAAATTCTGCTTGAGAACTTGTATTAAATTGTTGTATTGATTATTATATACAGGAATGTTAGTGAAAATGTAACAAAATTTTGATACAGACGGGCTGACATTTGTGTGCATGCATGTCTAGAGTCGGGATGTAATTATATATTCAAGTATGTATTTACGAAAGAAAAGGAATCTATCAGTTATTTCGTTTCCATAGCACAAGCTTTGCTTAGTTTGGGATCAGATGGCCGTGTGTGAATAATGTAACAGGAAAAAAAACACAAATACAATAAAGTTTTTAATAATGAACCGTTAAAAGATTTTACTGTTGTAAATCATTGTATTTATTTAAATAACTCATCTGTGAAACATAATGATCCCGGTAGTCATTTTTCCTTTGAAGATTAATTGTTCATTAGTGACAACATTACATTAAACATAAGTTATCAATACGATATTTCCTCTCCAGCAAAATGATGGTATGTATTAAAATAAAGAAAGATAATCAACTGGTAATAAATCTCGCGAATGATTTACAATTTACATGCGTATTTGTGTTGCAACAGAACAGTATCGTTTCCCGCGCACTGCTATCATCGCCCGCCATTAGTCACAGTAAGCCGGCCAGGCAAAGGGCCGCTCACATAAGTCCACTAATACATTTGTACCTATTTAAAAAAAAAAAAACTTTTTTATTTGTAAATACTATAATTATTTTTAAATGACAGGTCACCGGTTTGTTAAAAGGTTACAAAACTATAGTACAAAGTTTTCATAAACATAGGATCAAAATTATTATTTTAAACGCACATTTAATGATTACGTTAATTAAGAGATAGCGGACCCCTTTTTCGTTATTTTATCTATTTATTTCCATTATTCCAATTATTTCATTTTTATTTCTTAACTATTATATTATTTATAACTATTATATTTTAAGAACCGTTTTAGCTTTTTAAAATTTATAACAATCCTATTACTATTTTCGTAGTTCGGACAATATTTATTAAAAACTGGAATTCGAACGTGTGGACGTGACTTAACAAGACAATGGAACACACAGCACACGTCTTGTGCAAACATTGATAGCGGGAGAAATGTTTGAGCGCGATAACAGAGTAAACAACTCGGACGGATACACACAAACACGTACGCACGATTGTGTTAATTATAGATAATAATTAATAGGAATAATCTTTCATTAATAAATTATTAAAAATATCAGTCCGGCAGCGTAGATATAATAACCTAAATCACTAAGATGGCACAACGAATACATAAATTTTAAAAACTCTGATTTCTGACAATTGCAATGTACTTGACATATTAAGAAATATGTATGTTCAAAATCGGGATACTTTATTTATTTATAGTTTTTTGTAAGTGTTTTGTAGTCACATTTATTAACCTAAATTACGTAAAGTCATATCCACATTAGATACAGAGAAAAATCTTTCTTTTCCCGCCAATTCATCATTAAAGTAATCAAGCGCGCCGAAACGAAACGCTAAAACGCGGCTATTTTACGGTGGTAACCCAGCCAATGCATATCGCTCGCGTATCGACAGTTTTACTACGGCAATAAATAAATCTCAGCGTCCCACAATCCTGTCAGTAAATCAAGTGCTGCCTACACCTGCCCTGATACCATAACGCAGCAAACTCTGTGAATTGCTACCGTCATCGGACAATACTACAATGGCGGTCGGTACTCAGTCGAGAATTTCACGCACACGGCCGTATTTATATGTTAGAGTAACATATCGAAAGCTTATCCAAAAGTAACTTGACATCGCTTAGAGTCACCCGACTTGGTGGCAAAGATATTTTTTATAATCTATTTTTTGGCATTTTTAACCAAATAGGATATGGCAACCCCATAGTACTTTTTACAAAGTTTGACAGGTCAGATACACATAGGATCATTATTCAGGAAACCAGCTGGCAGAGCCGTTTGGCCGCATCAGAATAAGGGTCAGATTAGATGGATTTTATAAGGCCTACGTCCATTGTGTTGAGCTTCAAACCGTTTAGAAACAACTCACAAGAGAGAGCGTAGGACGTATCGTATACTTTATTTAACGCTTAATTGTACATTCCATAGAAGGAAAATTATTTAGATACGATCACCTATACTATCATACTATATTATAAATGTGAAAGTTTACATGTATTATGTTTGTTACTCTTTGACGCAAAAACGTCTGAACGAATCTGAATGAAATTTGGCACAGAGATAGATTATATAGTCTGGAATAGCACAGTAGTAATAGTTCTCCTTTTTCCGTAAAAAAGTGAATTATTCTTTACCAACAGCTCCCGTCTGCTTTAGAAGTGACAACTAACTTCACAACAAGGAAATAACGTAAATGTATTTCGGGCAGTATGTTATACATATTGCGGCTTATTTTGGTTTTCCCGCAATATCAACAATTTCGAACAAACGTCAGGAACACATAATGAAAAGATGGATAGGAAAAGGAAAAATATTTTTTCCTGTGTATCCCCTCCTCTGTCCATTAAAGGTAGGCAACTCATCTGCAACTCGTTGCAAAAGCAAAAAAAATGGGTAGCGGTCACTTAATATTAGACGAACCGCTTACTCGTCTACCACAATCTATAAAAAAAACACTGGCAAAAAGCTTATGACTGTTGCCTTTAAAAAATGCAGTGGTAGAGCCCGCAACAACAACATCTGTTGCACGAATGGGCCGGCTCGACCGGTGAAATACCACGACCTCACAGAAAACAGGCGTGAA
>JWHW01042486.1:69933-81295 GCA_000931545.1 Papilio glaucus
TTATGATTAAGATGTCTTAAGTTTATAGCATGAAAAGGGATCTGTGTATGTATGCATATATGTTTACTCCACACAGCCTCTTCAGGAAATTCTCTTCAGGAAGCAAATTTTCAGGAAACGTTCACATTGGCATATCGGGCGGTCCTGTGCAGTGATCGGATCAACATGAGTGGTTCCCGGGCGGATCCGGGGTGAATCACTAGTCTTCTTCTCCCTGCCCTCTTCCCACTTTTTTTTGTGGGGTCGGCACAGTACGACCGTAATCCATACTGTAATAGTTTTTGGCTATAGTTTTCTTACGGCCGCCTGACGCCGACCCTCCTCGGGGATGTATACGAAACATTAGTAGATATATAGACATAATTTACTTATATTTATTTTAACCATTCCAAACCAAGCTTAAAATTGGTTGGAAATGGTTCACAACAATAGTCGAATAGTGGATTCGAACCCACGACCATGTTTGTACATATTTGCATTCCATACTCTTAACCATTACGCTATTTGTTTTTATAAGTTAAGTAAGTACGTTATAAGACACTTCGTACACTTGAAATACTTCAAAGTATGCACTATATACAATATACAAAGATGCATAATGTTTTAATTAGAAGAAATCACTCAGTAACTTTAACAAATATCGAAAATAATTAACCTACATATAGTATTAATCTGAAATGAACCAAGATAAGTTACTGACATTAGTCGTATCGCAAATTGAATAATATATGTATCTATACAAATACACTCATGCCCCTAAACCAGCGGTGTTGCCAGAGATTCCATTCTATCCCCTAATTTGGGCGGTATAAGTACGGCTAGGCTGGCCGCGGACTTTTACAACATACATTTCTCTCGCCAATCTTTCATTCACTCTCAACAATCTCGAACCACCGAAGCAATTTGATAAATAGTATATACTATAGTAAATAGAAAATTTACAAATATAACAAGGTCCACGAAAAGATAAAAAAGATATACCCTTATCAATGTTCAAGCAATTAAATAATAAGCAAATGTTTGCCACATAATCAGCACATAGTCATGATAGCACATTCCATGTAAATTAACACTTCCATTTCAAGCGTGACATTGTTTCAACTTGTCCAAATATATGTTACTTTTAACATAGTAAAGGTAGTAGAGACATTATACTA
This sequence comes from Papilio glaucus, assembly GCA_000931545.1. Classification (NCBI taxonomy): domain Eukaryota; kingdom Metazoa; phylum Arthropoda; class Insecta; order Lepidoptera; family Papilionidae; genus Papilio; species Papilio glaucus. Next base: position 71,091 of record JWHW01042486.1, read on the forward strand.
TGTCAGTATTAATATACATCGAAAACAAATATATATGTATAGAAAAATAATATCGGCTCTATATAAAATAAGACTCTTACATATTACAAATACTGTTATATATTTAAGGCATAGATTTATATACCGAAAGATAACCCGTTCCATACAAATTATATATTTAAAAGTGAAGCTAGATTTTAGCCGTGAATGTTTACCAGCGTATTTAGAAAACAAAAGACTGAGCTTGACTTTGTGAGGTCGCCAATGGCCGACTTAAGGTGGCTTCACTTTTGGGTCCCGAATGTTCCATCTGGAGGTATGTAACATATTTGATTTGACGTTATTTCGCAACTGTTGCGTCACTGGAACCTGCGAAAAGCATTACCCTCCTTATGAGTTGAAACAAATGGAAAGGAGTTTAAACATCTATTAACCTATATTTTGTAAACCTCGATACGCCTTGACTAAGTTAACAGACAGACAGATAGACAGTGCAATAAATATTCCGGGCGAATACACCCGTGCTCCGCGCGAGCCTGCGGGACGTCTCGATGTGGGTCAGCAGGGTGAAGGCTGTCGGAGTTGGCTCACCGCTTATGTAACTGCCGTTGACTGTACATTATGCACAGTAGAATAACAAAATAATGCTAACTACGGAACTTATATTAATATGATGAATTCCCCCTCCCATCCTTTCTGATAAGGATAGGAAGGCCAGAATTATGTCTCCAGAGACGAGAAAAGGGGACCGGATTTGACTGGTTTACACTTACTTCCTCCTCCGTTATTGCACTCTGTTAGATCTAAATTAAACGCCCACGTTGTCTTCCACTTCACGCTTCGAATATTAAGCGGATACATCCGCCAATTTAACTTATTTCAAATCCGAGACTAAATTAATAAACTCAAACGGAAGTTGTTAGATGAACGCCACGGTGGAGGCCGGGGATGAGAATTTAAATCTGTAATTACCAATTAACGAATTGTCTATGAAAGATAAAAACTATTTAATACTCGATACACTATAATAATATTTATTATATTTTTCAATAAAATAAAATATGTGAATAAAAAACCCACCAAAATTGATTTGATAAAAGTATTTATTGATCGATTTTATACAAATATTTATTAAAAATACTGTAAATCACAAAAATCGACAACGATCTGACATTCCTTAGTTTATAAAATCTGTGTATGTGCTCATACAGTTAAAAATGAAAACTATCCCCGACTGTGAAGATACATAATTTTATATATGTTCCTTAAGCTTAGGTCTTAATAAAGGTTATCTTTGAAGAAGAATTTGTCCGGAATATATTAGTAATAGTTCAATCTTGTGCAACCATTCACGAGGAGGGTTGGCGTCATGCAGGCGGCCGGCGGTAAAAACTGTTGCCAAAACTTATACAGTGGACATTCATACTGTGCCGACCCCACAGTGGGAAAAGAGCAGGGAGATGAATCATCTTTTGCAATTAATCCAATAAATATGAGATGCCTGTGGGTCATTAGGCAAGCTTGTTGCATCTACAAGATGAGTTAAATTGTTGTCCTATACATCCCTTCCCCTGTGAAATCCTCTTCTTATAAGTAAAGAATATGAAGGAGAAAAAGACTAGAATTAGACCTCACTCATCAGGCGAAACGCAGAATCTTCACGCCTGTCTTTTGTCAACTCGTGGTATTTTACAGGTCGAGCCTGCCTATTCGCATATGTTATTTTGTATTATAGAAATTTTTACAAACAATTTCGCTGTTTAAAATGAGAAATTATTAAAATCAACTTAAAAGAATTTCTGATTGTAATATATTTTCAACCTCAACAGACCAACGTCGGTATATCTCTGTATTCCAGAATAAAGCTAAATGACAAGAGGCACGTAGCAAGCCACTATCAGCAACGTGTGGTCCGAACGATATGTAGCCGACGCCATCTTGACGCCTTCGTGCAGACGTAGGATTTACGTATCTATCCTAAATATTTCTTTATTGTTGTGAATACAGGATTTAAATAACTTAAACGCAATAAAACTGCAAAGATATTTCTATTCGCGAAAATCTTGAATAAATCTGGATTATCGGATCGTGATAACATTTAAATGAGATCAATCTGGAAACAAAAGTAGTTTTTAAAATCTATATAAATTTCTGATGTAACAAACATAAACATAAATACAATCAAGAACCTTCTCCTTTGTTTTGTAGTCGGTTAAAAATAATATAGCGAACTCGTTTAACTTCATATTTTTTATATTATATTTATATTTTTTATCTAATATCCGACTTATAATAAAAATTAAAGTCAATTACATCCAAACAACACAAAACTCAATACCACTTATGTAAATAATAATTAATGTCACTGGCATAATATAAAAAACCTGTATTTACTAAGCCAATATTTGATATGGCAAAGAGACTGTCATTTCTCCCGCCATTTTGGACGTGGGAACGTAGGACTCCCGCGCTACCCACGCGCCGGTCGCGTGTCCGCGAAATAATCACCATGCTTACTGTTCACCCCCGTCTATATGTAAAGAGCTAAAGAATTATGCACTTTATCCGTTTGGCGATAGGGAAGATAATAGTTTGTAATGTTAAAAGGTTTGATCTAGTAGATATACTACCAAAGACTTGAATAAGTTTTGGGCTTTTGAATTATGCCATGTAAAGATAATGGTGTAATGTATATGTACATACAATTGGTTTTATGATAATCGTGCGAAATATCACGCAAAATATTAAATATTCAAGTCATATAGTATTCCAATGTTAAAAGAGGAAAAGACAATTTATATATTTCTACGGATTGTGAAAAAGCATAAATCATGGTTTCAGGGCCAGCCATAACATATTTTTAATCTATCTAAGATACATGGACATACGTGACACTTTTGGTAATTAGTTTAGGACATAAGCTACCTACAATAGCTAACGATAATTGGATAAAATCATTTTTTGACAAACTTTTGGTAGGTTATTGCAACTATAACCTACCAAAAGTTTGTCAAAAAATTCCCTATCCCAATAAAAATCAAGTACCTTCTTTGTTATTCCCGTGTGTATGGATGTTTCTCTTTTCACTCTAGTTATAAGCCATAAAAGCCGATAAAAGAAAAATATGTTTTCAATATTTTTTTAATCTTAAAAAGCTCTTAACGTTCGAAATTCAAAACCATAAATGAATGCATAATACACACGGTCGTGTGAGTGAGTGATCGGCACACTAGTGCAGCGCCACGCGTCGCCATAGATTGCCACGTGCTGCTATGCTCTGCCACGCGCCGCCACGCGTTGTCACGTGCCACCTCGCGCTGCCACGCGCCTCGCTAATATTTTTTTGTATAATGAGCAAAAATATTTAATTGCTTTTAGTGCATACACTTTAATCTTCTATATTCATTATATTGGTAATACCCTTCAAGCATTTCAAAGAAAATAACTCGAACAAAAGAAAACGTACAATGAAGGATTACTGTTGTTGACTACTAACAAGTGTACCTGCGTGAAGCAATAATTGTTACCACAGACCAGAGTGCCCAGACAAAGTACATTTGATACGAAGTGATTCCGAACGAACTTCACTACCAATATAGCAAACACAAATATCGCTTGTAAAAATGTGCCTACAACTTCCATCAACAACATCTGTTTCTCGAATGGGCCGGCTGGACCGGTGAAATACCACGACCTCACAGAAGACAGGCGACAAGTAGAAGCGTTTCGTCTGCTGAGTGAGGTGCCGGAGGCCTAATTCTGATCCTCTTCCCCTTCCCATCGATTTCTAATGAAGAAACGATGGGAATGGGAGATGGATGTGACCAGGGAAAGGATAGATAGGAAAAGGACACATCGTTTAGGTCAGGTTGTTGCAGATGCTTATGGGTGGTGGTCGCTTGAGGTAGGGGGGGACCGCTTGCTCGTTTGCCACCTTATGATCTAAAAAACCATTGCTACAAGATTTCGTTAGTGGGATAAGGGTGTTTTTTGAATGTTTTATACATAGTGTCGATTATACGCCAAATTTTAAATTTATTACCTTCTTCGATTAGATGTAAACTGCTTAATTGTTTGGAAAAGATGGTGTTATTGCCAATAGCGTTCTATAAAAATGACATTTGTCAAAATCGACAAGAATGTTTATGGGTCAGGGGGGTTGTTCCCCTACAAAAGAATTGCACAACAGATGAAAATATTTTTTACATATTCTTACACTGAAACATGCGTCATACCAACAGCAACAGGTTATTAAAAGAACTTGAATACAGAGAGAATTGAAAGCTTTTTAATGGATGCCGCAAACACGGATGACGGAAGTGTAATTTATTGTTTTTAAATTGATTTAACAATTGTTTTTGTTTTTTTATCAACACTGCAAAACCGATTATTACCAGGCAACACTAAAGTTTAATAAACTCGAAAGTACATTATCGCATTTTAAATTTAATTGATTGGATTGTCTCTTACGCACAGACTAATGCAAACATTCAATGTCACATAAGTGTTTTTCAAAGGTACATTAACCTATGTTTCAACTGCCACACCGTTTTCAGTAATGGAAAAGATTCATCATTTTAGTAAACAACGAGACAAGTTTAAAATCTATAATAATAATAAAAAACGTAACTGGTCGCTGTCTGTACATGGAAGATATTTAAGAAAAACTATTATTAGGGGCCTTCAGAAACGCAATAAAACCCAAAATAATGATAATTAGAATTTTTGTCTGTATGTCTGTGCGTTTGTTACCGCTAATCTCAGAAACGGCATAACTGATTTGGGTGCGGTTTTCACTAATGTATTGTAGTTAATTTCACTTAACACTTAGTGTTTGTTTTATCTCAATCGGCTTATAAATAAAAAAAGTTATACCAATTTAAAGAACCATGTCAAACATTTGTTTAATAAAAATGCTATAAAATAGAGTACTATTATATAAATTGCTATTAAGTAAGTAATATCATTTCGTTTAAGTTCGTTTAAGTAAAATTGCAGGGCGAATGAAACCGCGGGGCACAGCTAGTAAAGAAATAAAATAACCCCGGGTTTGACAACAAAGAAGGAGCGATGCGATTGTTCCCAATACGTTCTAGAAGAGACTGTGCTCGGATACTTAGTCAATACAATCGTGAGAGTTTATTTGACGATTTATCTTAAGCCCAAGTGTCCTATTTATGCGGACAATGTTTAATCCCTTTTTGATACCGACGGTTAAGTATTTTTCTTTAATTTTCGAGAAAATTATATTTTTTTATACAATTCTGGGGTTCTTTCTTAGTTTTCCTTTAATTTATGGAAATAATAAAACATAATATTTTCTATGAATTAATCTAGAAGATGTAACAAGAAAAAATAACAAGGTCCCACCGAGATTTGAACTCGGATCGCTGGATTCAGAGTCCAGAGTGCTAACCATTACACCATGGAACCGTTGAGGTTATAAGGTAATTTTTTTGGTCTATTTTATTATATTTTAATTTCAAAATAAATACTTATTCCTTTAAACAATATACTCAATATGCTTCTAATTAATAATTATACTAAGTATTAATAGATAAAGTGCCCTTTCGTCGTAGTACCCATAAAAAACTCCAATCGCTCCCGCTGAAGACAGTTCAAATGTCTGCTGATAGATGGCTCTCTTTTATCGGTGATCCTGAAACAACATTTTATGTTTTATCTTACCATTTTCCACTGACGTATAAACGCAAACATATTGTCATCTCACTTATTTCAAAGAGAAAGATAGAGAAAGCTTCGATAGTCGATTTTACACCAGTGGAAACTCACTTACGTCATACTGGCGTATCATAGTAGCGCTGTGAGGGAATCAATACTAAAGCTAAAGCTATGACGTCGATCGTTTCAGAGTGACGTCACAGAAATTCTAAACAAAAGAAACACTTAAACAAAAGCTGGAACCATGCTATTATAGAGGGCTGTTATAGTACTACGTTCCTCAATATCTCCTCTACCCATAAACCCCCCTCGCCCCCCATGGTAGTGGATTCTATGTCAATTCGATGGGTAAGAGGTTGAAGGTTCTAAATTAATGAAATCGATACGATACTCCCAATATTCAGCTAATAATTGTAACGACATATTTCGTAATTAAATTTGTATATTAAAAATGATGTACGTGTTAAATGATCGATGAATCGCTTCGGAATCGAACCCTCTCGTTAATTTAAACTGTCGCCGAGTGTTAGAGGAGGAGATAATCGAGTTATTGGGTTATCGACGCCGATTGATCATAGCACGCAACGGCCGGGACATATCTGTAACATAGTTTGCAAGTTTATTTAATAACTAGTTACCCGCGGCTTTGCGCTCATTCGCTTTTTATTTGCCTCGTCGTTGGTAAATGTCAAAAAGTTCGGTCGTCATGGTAACGTATAACATGACAATAACAAAATGTCAACTAGTTGTTATTGTCATGTCCTACTGTCTTACTATGGCAACCGATAATAGGTTGTATTCTATCCCTTGCGAAGGTTTTGTTTTTCGAGTTAGGTGTCTCTCATGTAATTTTCAAAATTTATGGTAATCGGTTGAGTAGTTTACGCGCGACAGCGATGCACTCACAAACAAACAAACTCACTTTTATATAGGTTAGATTGTGTGCGTAACTTTAAATTATCGTAACTTATTAAAGCAAATTTAACTTACAACTTCCCCGCAATATGTATTTATCATATTTAAAAAAAACAATGGTCTTCTCTAAACATCATTCACCTCATGCTGTTCTTCTAACAATCTTGCGTTAATATCTTCAGAAGCATTTGATTTGATCCCTCAGAATGCATACCCATCGACTTTCATTGTCATACACCGTGGATTCGGTATGAGATTATCGCCCGGTTTCTACAAATTTTTATTCATGTAACACTTCTGTCAATTTAACCGCCATGTCTAATCGATTGAATTTTTTTTTGAAAATTATGCTTCTAGTTAATTAAATGATATTTGATCTAATTTTTGACAGCAAACTATCAAAATTTTTCGTTGATCATCCTTTCAGAAACCGGGCGTTAGTGTTAAACTTATTGATTGTAAGAATGGTGTACAGTACATTGGCGACTGAAACAGCAGAATCAGGCTATGGATTAAACCTTAGTTCGGCAAAGCGAGACATATTACAAGCGTTGAAAGTACAGCAGTAAAATTAGCGATGCTCGCCGAATGAGTTTTAATATTAATTTGATTTGTAACAGGAGCCTTAAAATGGACACGAGGGTACACACATACGTTATACTACGACCTCTATTAAACAGCCTTTGTCAGGTATTTTGATAACTTATAATAAGTTCACGTGGCGTTAGTGCAATAGGGTATGTACTCATCAAATCATCCTCGACAGTAGCTTGCAGATGATCATTTAAATAAGTTTTATTATTGAGATATAAAAGGTAGAAGGGGCGATAATATGCCGCTGTGTCCTCGCGCCATTGCCGATCTGAGTTATGGCCGCAAACATTGTGAGAGCGGCTCTGTTATTATTTCTATTGATCATATTTACATATAAAGGAATCATATCGCGACTTTGTATTTATACATCGACTTAACAATCTTGATATTTTTTGAAAATATATTCTAAAAGAAAAGGCAAGGTAAAGGAGGAACTAAGGAGGACGTTAGTATTTTTATTATTTATTAAAATAAATATGCGCTCACGCCCGTAACCCAGAGGGGTAGGCAGATATCATCGATGTCCATTTGGCGTGATCCTTAAACAACATTCACATTTCAGTTGTATAACAATACGATAAAACTACAAACAAGTATTTTAGTCGTTAATGAATTGTTTACAATACATCAACCTAACATGATGGGTTTTAATGAAATTATAGCTTTTCGTAAGCAGTCCTTACCCTGTTTGTAAAACAATTACCTCTACAAACCTTTAATATATGTATCATTTGCTTATTTACTCTTCTCTTTAAATTGTATTCTCAAATATTTATCCTAAACTAAAAATAATTATAAATAGTTATTCATTTTTGTCTTTCCGTGTTTTCTTTCTTAATTCTCACACATACTTGACTTGACTTCAATTATAGACTATTTTATCAAAAGTATCAAGACGTTCCAATCCAAGTATAAAAACAAATTGGCGAGAGTATTATTGTAACGAGATGGCTCGTATCACGAGCACCTAGCCACTAGCCGCACTGACCATACCGTTTTATTGCCGCACGATTAGCGTCCAACGAATTGGGGCTGCGACCCTCCCACCCCATTGTCCTCTACCGCTTAGAACACAAGGTCGATTTTCTCATCACATTATTAGGAACAAGTAAATTAAGTGACCACGCAACTGACCGCTTCATTTCGTCAAATGGACAAAGAAAACAGGGACAAGTCGATTGTGGTGCCCTCTGTGCGGCTCGTAATTAAATTAATAGTTGAAATAACAGTGGCCTCTGCACACGGGGGCTGTTGTACGCATTATATCGGTAGAAGGCATGTTTCCACTTCGTTTTTCTTTAATATCCATTAAGGACCGACCAATTGTGAACTTGTACATTTCATAAACTAGGCATATTATAAACTGACTGCAAATCGTTTCTCGAAAGTTTAGTTAACTGTCAAATTGTAAATTAATCAATAATAATAATAATAATACATAATGTAAAAGTCAATTTGTTACGTTTGACATACATGTGAACTAAACGAACCGTTGACAATTTGTCAACGGTTCGTTTAGTTCACAATATGACAGTTTATAATACCCCTAGTCCGATTATAAACTCAAAAAGTTGACAATCTATCGGCGACACGTATAACAATTTCTGAGTGACAATTTGATTTCTAAACCTAATATAAATATTCGACTATTGTGACTGTAAAAAAACGCTTTAAAGTTTGTATGTTTGTTACCCTTTCACGCAAAAACGGCTGAACCGATCTGAGAGAAATTTGGCACAGAGATAGATTATAGTCCAGAATAACATATAGGCTACTTTTTATCCCGAAATAATGTACGGATCCCGTGGGGTAATCTTTTTTATTTATTTATTTATTTTATCTACGTATATAAAGGGCGATTTTCCCTTTATATTCCGAAACGACTACGGACGAAGCCGGGGCGGATCACTAGCACCCAATGAACTTAAAACCTCTGTGTTGTTTATTCAAGGTCAGCTCAAATTTCGTCCGTCCCTAATGACCTGATTTAGTAGAAAATTAAAATTCAAGAAGTTATATAATAAATTATATCAATACCTAGGCCTACGCAAACTCTGTTCGGAGCTAAACAAGGACAAAATTAAACAAACGAACATAATACTTAGATTTTAAATGTATTTATAGAATTTTATATAAAGTATATGCTTTTTAAAACATCTGAGATGAAAATGTGTACTAATATTACAAATGCGAAAGTTTGTATGTATGTATGTTTGTAACTCTTTCACGCAAAAACAGCTGAACGGATCTAGATGAATTTCGGCACAGAGATAGATTATAGTCTGGAATAGCACATACAATATATTGATACATTTTATGTTTGTGTTCCCTATAGATTCTGAAACGGCTATCCGGGCGAAGCCGGGGCCGATCTCTACTACTATATAAATTTCAAATTAAACAAAAAAAACTTAGTATAATATGCAGCAACGCCGGTGATCCAACGTTGTAGGCAGAGATAATTTATTCACACTTTTTTGCTTTATTATAAAATTAAAAATATAAAACCTTATATTTTTAAGATATACTTTATGTGCCAGCTTACATACTAATTATAGTAAAATGACATTCATATGGCGTGCAGGTAATAGCTACAATAAGCATCACGAACTAGACTTGTTCTATATCAGTATCATTTCGGCAAGACAGGTGATAAGACGGGAATTCTTTGTGTCGTAGGTAATAATTGTTATGTATAGACATGTCTTCTTTCTTAATTGTTTGTATATTGTTCATTTTTCAATTTACGATATGGACTAGGCTTTTACTACTTTTTTTACTAGGAATTTACGATATGGCTAGATTTTATAGGCGAGAACTTTTATATGGCTAACTTTAGTTGTTTTTTACTGTTAAGATTTCGTAAGTACTTTTTAATAAGCTGTTTTCCAAAAACTTATAAAATAATCAGCCCTAGGAGAACTTATATCGATCAGATTAGTGGCTTACTAAAAAAGACCGATATAGGGAGCACCCATAACCGACGAGCATGTATGCGTAGATGTATGAATGTAGAAGAAGCGAGAGAGGTGTGC
>JWHW01042503.1:0-17878 GCA_000931545.1 Papilio glaucus
CAGATGCTTCGGTTGTTGCAGAAGTTTTTGTAGCTTCAGATGCAGGTGTTTTAGTTGTCATCCAAATTTCTGTAGCTGTAGTTGCAGATGCTTCGGTTGTCGCAGAAGTTTCTGTGACTTTAGTTGTAGGTGCTTCGGTTGTCTCAGAAGTTTTTGAAGCTTCAGATGCAGGTGCTTTAGTTGTCATCCAAGTTTGTGTAGCTGTAGTTGCAGATGCTTTGGTTGTCGCAGAAGTTTCTGTGGCTTTAGTTACAGGTGCTTCTGTTGTCTCAGAAGTTTTTGTAGCTTCAGTTGCAGGTTTTTCAGTTGTCATCCAATGTTCTGTAACTGCAGTGGCAGATGCTTCGGTTGTCGCAGAAGTTTTTGAAGCTTCAGATGCAGGTGTTTTAGTTGTCATCCAAGTTTCTGTAGCTGTAGTTGCAGATGCTTCGGTTGTCGCAGAAGTTTCTGTGGCTTTAGTTGTAGGTGCTTTGGTTGTCTCAGAAGTTTTTGTAGCTTCAGATGCAGGTGCTTTAGTTGTCATCCAAGTTTGTGTAGCTGTAGTTGCAGATGCTTTGGTGGTCGCAGAAGTTTCTGTGGCTTTAGTTACAGGTGCTTCGGTTCTCTCAGAAGTTTTTGTAGCTTCAGTTGCAGCTGTTTCAGTTGTCATCCAATTTTCTGTAGCTGCAGTTGCAGATGCTTCGGTTGTCGCAGTAGTTGCTATGGTAGTCTGGGAATTGTCTGGTTGTCCAGTTGTATGTGCTTCGGTCATCTCAGAAGTTTCTGTAGCTTCAGGCGAAGACGCATCAGTCGTTTCAGAATTTTCTGTATCTTTAGTCGTAGGATTAGCAGTCTCGAATGTTTTAGTCGTAGGTGCTACGGTAGTCTGAGAATTTTCAGATTGTTCAGTTGTAGGTGCTTCAGTTGTCTCAGAAGTTTGTGCATTTTTAGGTGTAGGACGGTTGGTAGTTTGGGAAGTAGCAGTTTTTATAGGTTCAGAAGTAGTTTTACTACCAGTAATAATGTTTCCTATATTTGTTAGCTTATTTTTCAAGTTAGAAATCTGTGATCCTATAAAACCCAATTGCTGGCTATTTTGTCTTTCTACGGACAAAGCTGCGGATCCACTTATTGTTAGGACGCCAGTAGAAGCTGAAAAATAAATATACTAATTTTACAAACAAAATGACATGATTTTTTTTTACACATAACTCACATAAAAATATGACATCATATATTTGGTGCATCATCATTTAGTCCTCTAATCTAAAGCGAGCAAGTCTTGAAAATAAATATGTATCTAATACATTTCAGCTCTATCTGAAACCACTCTAAAGATTTGGATCAAATATAATTTTTAAATCCGGCTTTTATATTTAAATTTATCTAATAGTATTTATGTATACACAACTACATAAATTATAAAAAAAAAACTAATGTACGTAGCACCATCTTTTGGTATTAAAGATCTTTTCTGAAATACATGATCTTACAAAAGACAACGTATAGTGAAGCTCGATCAACACGATCTATTTACATATGACACAACCCGTTGGCGGATCCGTGATGGGGTAGGGGGCTAAGGGGCTCAAGCACTCTAAATCATCAGACTTCACTGAATGTTATTTTTTACGTTGCTCAAATCTACTCCCAGCAGGGTCAAGCCCCCCAAAATGTATCACAAATCCCCTCTAAATCACAACCCTGTATATTAACGAATAAGTGGATTTTTTTATAGTTCAGTGATTTCTTGACTTTACGAAACGCAGTTTTAATCGCGGGCACTATATATACAAAGCATTCCAGTGAATTGCTCCATTTTCCCACATGTTGAACAAATTACACGAGTGGTGCTAAAGTATTATAATAGAAAATTGAAAAAATCTCATTTTTTTTAATTAAAACGTAATCTCTTAAAAATCTATCTTTTTTTTGTTTTTACTTTTGCCACTGCAAACATTAACATCAGCGTTTGAACAGGTGCCTCCATCTATAAATCATTGACGATAATAATCACAATTTTTATGTAATAAATCCCTCGTTAGTTATTGTATCGTAAAAAATAAGTTTAAAAGACATATTAACAACATAGCTGCATTATATGTACGAAATTCACTTTGTTTTACGCTAAATTATTTATTTTATATCACATTGTTTCAATAATTATCGCAAATTTTATACGTTTCTTACCGGTATGGACTAAGCACGCAATGTACACCAATACCAGCCACTTCAACATTTTTACATTTAAACTCGTAATCGTCTACGTTTGACAAGACTTTTATACATTTTTGGAGCTATTTTATTTATGGTAATTAGGTATTATCTGGTTAAATTCTATATACGTCTCTCTATCTATATATGTTGAAGTATTTTCTAGGGTATCACGATTTATTGCATTACATATAATGTTTTAACCGGTTCTGTTTATAGAATTCAGGATAGTCAAAGAAAGTTAATATTTTTATTAATCTTAATTATATTTCATTGAAATATAATTTCATGCTTCATTTATTTGAAGTGTGATATTTGGCATACTTAAAGTTTTCGTAAAGGAGACGTTCACCATGCTAAATTTTTATATAAAATGTGCTACAAACATATTAATTAAACTAGCTTCACACGAGTAGCACTAAAAAGATCGAGAATAAAAACTATGCTACCTTTTAAGTTGGACGAAGTTACACATAGTGACCGAATTTCATTATGATCGTTGTAGTAGTTTCGAAATTTATTCCGGACAAACATCGTGACAATTATTTATATGGGATATGGATGGATAGGGATGAATTTTTTATATGGGATAGTCTATAGTACTCGGAGATAATGTTCCTTTCTAACAGTGAAAGAATTTTCAAAATCGGTTCATTAGATCCAGAAATTACAACAACCCCCTACAACCACACCATTCAAAACTTTATAAAACTGACATTGTAAAAGGCGATCTAAGGGTGCGTCCAGATCTGGCGAATGTGCAGCTCGCAAGCCGTCCGCGATCTGCGCGCACGCGCCGCATGCGCGCATTTGCTGCAAGAGTTGCGTTAAAGAGGTGCACCAAACAATTTTGCGGCGCCTTCGCCAGATCTGGATGCACACTTACGCCTTCAGTATGTTGTCGCGTTCACGTGCGGCAGCGAAATTGCAAAAAAACTGTCACTTGTATGGCAGGTACTTGCTGTGTCTCGCTCGAACTATAGCGAGATTTGTATAGTCGTGTCCTTTTTCAAAACTGTTTCGCAAGTAGCTGCTGTTACACCGACGTAGGCGTTTCGCTAGTAATATTAAAAGAACATTGAAGTCAAAACATGTCAAGTAAACATAAATTTCATCTGACTCCACGTGAACTTTTTAGCTTCCACTCTCTGTCCTATTATAGTAATAACACACAATTTTTGACAGTGGTAAAGCCCGCAACAACCACATCTGTTGCACGAATGGGCCGGCTCGACCGGCGAAATACAACGACCTCACAGAAAACAGGCGTGAAGTAGAAGTATTCTGCGTTTCGGCTGATGAGTGAGGAGCCGGCGGCCTAATTTCAGTCCTCTTCCCCTTCCCACCCTTTCTTCGTAAGTAATGCCCTTCTCTGTCCATTAAAGGTAGGCAACGCATCTGCAACAAATGGGCTTGTTGCGGATGTCTATGAATAGCATTCACTTAACATCAGGTAATCCGCTTGCTCGTTTGCCACCTTATTCCATAAACGACACACGAAGTTAGTTTAAGGGTATATCGACAATAAACTTAAGCTCCCAAGAGTACAAATATCGTCATATACTGGAGCTATAGCGTCAAAATGGTACAAAAAACAGCAAAACACTTCCATCCATACTTTATTCTATGCTCGTTTTTATTTATATCATTTCTAAATTTGTAAAGCTACATCTATACGTGAAGACTTGTTATTGGCTGCGATCTATTCTTGGTAATTTAAGTCTTTACATCTGACAGTCTTGCGTGCCATGAGTAAATAAATAAATCATAGCCCTTAAATCAACTTTTTGATCTAACTTTTATGTCATAAGATTGGTTTAAACGCGCATCGAGCTTGATGTAAAATAATCATCACCGTCCATAAACATCACTCATCACTCAAGGTTTAAACTATAATAATAAAAAAAAACTAATTTAAACTTCAAAACCGTTTAATATTTTTAATTAATAGTAATCACAGAATAAGTGCTGAATGGTATCAACGGAAATGGTTAACTTTTTTTAAATAACCACTTTTTTGATATAAAATTTAACAATGTATTCAGCCAACCGTTAAGTATATCGGTTAGAAATATTGAACATGTTTCACGATATTTATAATTTAAAGAAAAAAATGTCTGATGGCTGTGCAGGGAAAAGGCCTCGACACTAAATTTTATGGCTAGTAGACTTGCAATGCCTTTATGTAAGGTTATAATATTTATAGAACTAAAATAATAATAATATAATAATAAATCAGCCTTTTGTATGTTTCCCCACTGCAGGGGCCCAGGCGTCCTCTGCGAGAGGGAGGAAACTAAGGAACTAAAATAAATTGATTTATTAAAAAAATAGGTAAGATAACTAAAGAATGAAATTGTGCAAAGCACCCTGGTGTGATAGGATTTCCCTTGAAATGCTGAGAGTTGGATAAGGTTTAATTTCAAGCCTTCGCATGCGTGGGTCTTTTTCAATATATGTTGGAGGCATGGCCTAGTACCAGAAGATTGGCTATCAACGTCCCTTTGTATAAAGGAAAAGGTTCACACGATGATTTTAAAAATTACTGAGGAATCAGCCTTCTCAGCATTGTGGGAAAACTTTATGTTAAAATACTGATTGAAAGAGTAATGAAAGAAACAGAAAAAAAATGTAGGATGCTCAAGCAGGTTTTTCGAAAGGAATGGGTTGCATGGATCAGTTATTTTCCTTATGTATGATCACAGAAAAGTTTCTGGCTGTAATCCAAAAGTTTTCTGCGCCTTCGTAGATTTAGAAAAGGTCTATCATAAAGTTTAAAGAGATAATTTGTGGTCAACCTTAGTTGAGTTTGGATTGAACAGTGATCTAATACAAGCGTTAAAGTCTCTTCATAAAGAGTCTCCTGCTTGTGTTATGATAAACGGGGCCTACTCAAACTGGCTTAGCATCAATAAAGGTGTAAAATAATAAAGGTGTGTGTGTAGCATCCCCGTTTCTGTTCAATCTTAATGGATGATTGTTTGAAAGCTTTGAAAGACGAAAAGTGTGGATTAAGAATAGGTGAGTTAGTTGTAAAAAGTCTCTTGTACGCCGATGACGTCGTGTTAACGTCATCAAGAAGAAAAGAAGGTCGTAAATAAGGAGAGGCGAAAGGGCAGCGTCGGCCCAATATCGTCCGGACGATATCGCTCTGGGCAGTCCCTCTGATGGCGCCTCTTTTCTTGGTTTTTTGTTGCCCTTTGCTATCGGCTCCTCTCGTTCTATTCTAGGCCACTTCTAGGTGATAGGGTCGCACTCCACTCATTAGACAAAGTACATAAAATTTAGTTGTAGTAGCATCAGCTGTCACGACACTTAACAATTGAGGTGAACTATTTGTTCATTTGTATCTTTGTACCATGTACTCAAGTAATTATGCATATATAATCTATACATTTTTTTAAATATATACCCGTAGTTCTGTCCTGTACAGTGACTAGAAAAATATGTGTTTTTTATTTTGTCTAATGAATATTTTATTTGAAAATGTAATGCAATGATTGGTGATTGTCTTTATTAATCACATCCAGACATCCCGGAAGGAATCCGAATCTGAAAGAATCGCATTCTCCAAATTGGTCAAGTTGCTTAGGCTACAAGTTACAATAAGAAAGGGATGAGAAAGGGAAGAGGATTATATGGAGGAAGGGATGGATAGGAAAAGGATTTGTTTTTCTGTTCCCCTCCTCTGTTCAATAAAGGTAGGCTATGCAACTCATTAGCTTGTTGCAGATGTCTTGGGATAACAGGCACTTAATATCAAGTAAACCGCAACTGTAAAAAATTTAATGGGCATAAAAACAGGTCAAAAAGTTTTTCCTGGGTAAGTTGGGTAATAAATAAGGCATAAAGCAATTAAAACCTAACTTATTTATTATTTTATATTCTATATAAATTATAAGTTTATTGTACAATGTTTATATGATAATACTTTTTGTCATCTTCTGTTATAACATTTGGTGCACTGGATAATGGATCTTTGCCTTCATGAGACTTAGGAAATGCTATAACATCCCTGATTGAGTCTGTGTCACAAGCTATGGTCATTAAGCGATCAATGCCCAATGCAATCCCCGCATGAGGAGGACATCCACTTCTTAAGGCATTTATGAAATGCATCAATTTACTTCCATCAATTTTAAGCATATGCAATAACTGTTCTTGAAGATTTGCATTGTGAACTCTGACAGATCCTCCACCTATTTCATTGCCATTCATGACAATATCATAAGCAAGTGCCCTGACCTTTAAGGGCTCAGTCTCTAACATATTTATGTCACTGGGATGAGGTGCTGTAAAGGGATGGTGACAGGTTTCTAAGCCATTATCACCCTCTGTAAATAAAGGGAAATCAACAATCCATAATGGCTCTATATCCTTGTTAATTTCTATCAATTCTTTAGATTGTAATAATACTGCTAGTAGCTGTCTTACTTCACCAAGGCAAGCACACACTTTCTCTTTGTCACCTAGTGCTAAAATGAAAGAATTGTTTTCTCCCACAACACTTTGCATATTATTTTGCATATCATCAGAGAGCTCCTTAGAAACATGTTCGTTTAAAATGACTCTAACATTGTTTTTCTGCTTTATTTCCTTAATTTTTTCCTTGTACTTAGGGGGCAATTTACCAAGCTCAGCAGGATATGGTAATGCAAAAGCATTAAGATTTGTTTTCCCATCTTTATTGAATAAATTTGATACATTTTTTAATTTCAAATCATAATTTATGTTGGGCTTATCAGTACCATAGTTTTCTATAGCTTGCATATATGTCATTCTTTTAAAAGGTGGATTTGGTAGTTGTTTTGTAAATGTTTCATAGAGTAACTGTTCAATCATAGTAATAACATGATCTAAATTTGTGAATGACATTTCAATATCAAGTTGTGTAAACTCAGGCTGTCTGTCGGGCCTTGTTGTTTCATCCCTATAACATCTAGCAACTTGAAAGTACCTATCAACACCACCAGCCATTAACATTTGTTTAAACTGTTGTGGACTTTGAACTAAAGAATAAAATAATCCAGGATAATGGGTAGGAACAATAAACTCTCTTGCACCTCCAGGGGTTCGACAGAATAATGTTGGTGTCTCTACTTCCACAAACCCATGTTTCTCAATTAGAAATTTTCTCATATTATGAAGTATTGAAGACCTTGTTCTTAAGTTCTTTTGCATATCAGGGAATCTTATATCTAAGTAACGATGTTGCATTCTCAGCTGCTCCTTAGGTTTTTGGTGGTCTCTTAAATTAAATGGTACCTTATCAGCTACATTTAGTACCTCTAACTTATCTATGAGAATCTCTATTTCGCCAGTAGTCATTTTACTATTAATCATGTTTATTGGCCTTAAAGCCACTGTACCTTTAATTTTTACCACAGATTCTAAAGGTATATCAATGAATTTAATTTCATTATTGTTGACTATACACTGTAGTACGCCGTAGGAGTCTCGGAGTAAAAGAAATTTAGACATGCGTAGATACTGCACCCAACCACAAAGTGTTACTCTTTCTCCATTATGTATTGGCCGGAGCTCACCGCACGTATGAGTTCTATATGTAAAGGAGTTGTTATCTTGCCATTTCCGATTTTCTTTTTCGGTATTAGATTGACGTTCCTTAGCAACAAGTGTATGTTTTCGTCTACAGGTTTGCAATTGACCGTAACTCAATCTATGTACATTCCTCATTTCAGTGACGAAATTAATGGCATTTAAAAGTTTACGCCGCAACATCTTAAAAATATTTTAGACAAAAGAATAAGTTCTTTCCTAATATAATCACTGTCGACATAAAAGTACCAAAAATATATTTTATTTGCCCTCACATATCTAAATCCGGGTGAATTTATTATATTACAACTGTGTAATCTGTTTTGATAACTTTATACTTTCACTTAATAAATAATCTGTCCAATACGCATATTACATTATAATTTATATTTTATTTATATTACATTACAATTTTATAGACGACTTGACTTGACACTTGACAGTGACAGTAGCAGACATGCATGGTGATGTATAGGCTGCGTTCCACATGCGTTCACAAAGCCTAAAGTTCTTTAGCCGTTCCCCTTGACGACTACAAATCGTTGTGGTCGCAGCGAAAACGTTATTAACGACGTCATTACATAAAATTGTAAGTGTAAATAATAAACTTTAATATTTATTGGTTAACTCGTTTAAAAAAAAAAGTAATTTTATATTTCATTTTAGAGGAATGCTTAATTAATGTCAGATTAAATATAATAAAAACGTCTTGTACGGTGGTAGCAAATTTGGTATTATTAAAGGCAATATAGCTCCATAAATGATAAAGCTCTGTTACTTTAAGTTTTAAAAATCGCACAAAATTGTCAATGGTTACAAAGACTCACATTTTGAGATAGTTCGTTTTAAGCTTGCCGCGAGCGAAAATGATGACGTCATTAGTGACGTTTTCGCCGTGACCACAACAATTAGTCATCAAGTGGAACGGCTAAATGACCATTTTAGGCGTTGTGAACACATTGTGGAACGCAGCCTAGGCGGTCAAAAAGCCTTGATACAGTTCAAGTGAGTGAGTGTGTAAAATATTTGGACCAAAATTCGGTAAATGACAATAAAAACACTAGCGTATATATCGGATATCGCTAGTATAGTGTCGACCGAAACTGGTTTTTATGACCGACTAACAGTCTCAATTTCAGCTGAAACCGAAACTTCCTTACAAGGATCATGTTTTAAGGGAAGAATAAAGAACACGTTATTATAATCAGCCACTCTTTATTTTTTTTATTTTAAATCACATAGCTATGCAGCTTCGACATTTTCACTTATTGATGTGATAATCAACACCTTACATCACAATAAGTATAGGTACTTAATATTTAAGAAATAAACAATACAATATAACTCACTTTTATCTTAAGAATAAATCGAAAACTCAGAACTAAAAAAAGACTTGAACACAAGCCAGTTATTCACGTGGACGCGGCAAAATGTCACTTCACTCGCTTGGATGGAATTTAACACGTTGAACATGACCGATCATAGCGCGAGAACTCCCGAAAGCAGTTTAACAAAAAAACGAGTTTCGCTTTCGACGGCAAACCTGCCGAAACTCGACTGAAACTGAAATCTAGCTTTTGGTCGGACATTAAACTAGTGTTTTTTTTTCTAAAACAAGATCCTAATTTGTACCAGTCAAAATATAATCGGACAACGAAAACTTTTGATGAATAGGAATTTCACCTTATCGTAATCGGCACAAAATCCTTTACAATACAAAAATCGTTCCATTTCGGTGTATTGTTTCGGTTTCGGTATTTTGTTTTACAGCAGATCGAAAATTACCTTCATACAAAAGAAATACTACAGGAACATCGTCACATATAACAGCACCAAAACGGTGTTGCTATATGTGACGAATGATATCACCGAAGCCTCAGACCGAGGGCAAAGTACCATCATGCTTATTCTTGCTCCCGGGCTTCCACTGCTTAAATTCGTACTTCTCTTAGCGAAACCAAAATATCATGGCTTCTCCATGGCATATGTGAATGGTTTAAGTCCTACAATTAAGATGGAAAGCAAATTGTAATGACAGAAAACGTAGACGTAGCAAGGTTCAAGTCGAACTCCTGTCCTATTTTATATCTTTACCGCCGACCTTCCTCTCAGATAAGACTGAACTGCAAATATCATCTTTACGATGACACTCAATTATACCATAGTTTTGATAGCTAGATATTTGAAGCAGTAACAAATACTAACCACGACTTAAAATATATGCATACGACTAGTCTCAGCGGAGTGGTCTATTTATAAAACCAGGTAAATGAAAATTTTTAGGTTTTTGTAGCAAAGAACAAATTCGAGCGGTTCAAGATGTAGAGAAACAGTTCATTCAATAATATTCTCTTGTCCGTGATAACAGAGGCCAGAAATCAAGTCTCAAAATGGATGGCGAGCAAAAAACGCAATGAACATTTCAGTAGAAAAAGCAGATGTGGATTTTTCAAACTGACAATTTTGTACAAAATAACTTTATACCCAAGATAACTTGTTACCCAAGATAAAAATGGTTATTGTGAGACAACTATAGAAGATATATGGTATCGCGGACTTTTATTTAGCTTGTGTGTAAGAGCTACAATTATTTCATACATCATTTTAATATAGTTTAGCCTACGCCTAGCCTGGTCATATTATGCATTACTAAGAAAAAAATGAAAAAGACTTAAAAAAATGGGACCAATCGATAAGCATTAGCTCTCGAACAAAAAAAGAATCATCGAAATCGGTTCACCAACAGCGGAGTTCGGAGGTAACAAAAAAAAGAAAAACACACACGAACTGATATAACCTCCTTTTTGAAGTCCGTTAAAAAACACTACATCACATGTTTAAAGTGTTCGACGGGAATCCCCCAAGTCACGGAATACGTCTAACCGACTTTAAGGTTGAAACCTGTTTGTAAAGATTTAAGTATATTGAAAGTTCTTTGTACTAGTTGTAAGGTTATGTAAAATAAAAACAAAAACCTTCGTTCTTATATTTATTTATTAGAAATTTAAGATAAGGTAGTGCCTTCACTCTGAATATACACAATATAAACACAAGGAAGCACTACAGATGGCGGTTATACACGGCGATGTAAACAGTGCCTACAATTGAATTAATCATTAAAGATTTAACCAAATTTCTTTTGATGGAAACACTTGGCATATTCAATGTACACAAAGTTGAAAAAAAAATCGGCATATTCAATGTACCCAAAGTTGAAAAAAAAAATCGTCAATATAACTGCAGGGTATGATGAAGTGATTTTGTCATAGTGTCAATTAGTGGTCATTATTATCTTCATATGGTCAAATTACAATTGAGAATTATCCTTAAGTCACTGAAATAAAGATTATAGTTAACAATTATAGACTAATACAATATAGTAACAATTTTAAAATTAATTAATACAATAACAGAATTGTACCAAAGTAATTTAAAAATGGTGAAGTAAACTAAGTGATAGAGTTTTTGTTTGATTTTAGATTTTAACATTAAATTTAATGTAATACAATATTTAACAAATTTTAAAATTATTTAACACAATAACAGAATTGTACAAAAGTAATCTAAAATTTGTCAAGTAAAAACAATAAACTAGGAATTAAAGGACAAGTAGTTATTAAACAATTAACAAGAAATGCACTAGTCAACATAGCATGTTCAATAAATAATTTAATGCAATACAGCATTGCATTACATTATTTTGTTGTGCATGAATAGATTTTTTATTCAAATTTGACAGTTACAATCTCCACACAGGAGGTAGAGGGACAGACATTGGTTGTCTGTGGTACATTGGGTGGTTTGCATAGTCATATGTATAACCCATGCAGTTTGGAATTTGGGACAGAACTGAAGTGTAGGTAGGCTGAATTACAGAAGGAGCAGACTGACGAGAAACATCTGCATGCAATATCTGTAACAAACAACAAATGTTAAACCTACACACAGGTTACACAGGTACCTACACACAGGTGGATAAGTCAATACCCTGCCATATGTTGGCAACTGGCATATCTTATTTTGAAAATGGCATATATTACTATTTTTTAATCGAATTCAACAAGTAACCTATTTATTGAATAGCTAAAGGTAAAAAAGCTCAGACCCTGCCACATGTTTCATTTGAATTCACTGACCTTGATAGCCTGGAGTGCAGACTCAGCTGCCTGAACATGTGCTTGCTGTAGGGAGTAACAAGGTCCAGTAACCAAAGGTCCAACTTTACGAGGCATTATTACTAAAGGCTGGCCAATCTCCGGAAGTTCTACACAGCCCACCCAAACTTCAGCACCCGAAGCATCAAGATACTTTTGATAAGTATATACAGGTGGCATCCACATGTATCTGAAAATTAAGAAATGCTTTTAAAACTTCATGATCTTTATAAATACTGAGACAATTTTAAAAAAGACATTCTAAAGCGATTGCCATACTAAGGACTAGACTAACTTGCAGTAATAAAAGATTACCTTAATAAAATAAAGAAAAAAAGTACCTTTTGCACATAGCTTCAAGCTTCGATGGAGCCAATGAGTAATTATCTTGAGGTGCCATATATTGATAGCCACCCATTGGCGAGCAACAGGACTCCCCTGCACAAGCCGAGCCGATGCCTTCATCTTCCTTGTGTGTATCCTCATATGCTCGCTTCTCCACATGCTGTTTGTAGAGCATAAGTGTTTGAGAAAGGCCAAGACTGTTGTTAAACTTAGCATTGCCTTTACTTAGTTTCTGTATTCTATACAAGTCCCTATCTACTGGCTTAGCCCATTTTATCTCAATATTGCTACCATCAATTTCTGTATCTTGCAATTTCGACATAGCAAGCTCAGCATGCGCCCGTTGATAAAAATGAACGAAAGCATAGTCATATATCTTTTTTACTCGCTCAATTTTGTTATCTATAGCAGACTCAAACACTCTTTGAATTGTTTCTGGTGTTGTACGGATCTGAAAATTGCGGGCATACAGGACTTTTACCTGTAAGTAAAATGTTTTCATTGTACCAACAGATAAAAAGCCAACTATACTATTTAAGGTAAACCTAAACAATATCGAGTTATAAGATGAACAAAGAACTAGCGCGCGACAATTGTTTATTTACAATCGTTGCGTATTGCTATCTTTCAACATACGAAATTTAAAACTCGAGAAATTTGAATCGATAAAAATAGGTCACATTTAAAAAAAAACTCACCGTTTTCATTTGTTCGTCGTCGATATCTGGCTCCGGTTCAGCCCAGTCAACCATTACATCCTGGTCCCAAAGCTTTACGCATCCCGGGATCAAAGCTCGTCTTGCCATAGCCGCCGCTCTATGAGAACTGAACTCCGCAAAAGCGAAACCTCTGTTAAGGCGTTTATCATAACAGTTCTTGTATAAGATCACATCTACGATCCCAGGCACTCGCTTCGCAAGTTCTTCAAAGACATCGGCCTTTGTCTTTGTCTTCGGTATACCGCCTATGAAGAGACGACAATTATCCACAGACTTGACCACACCGATGTGACGCTGGGCTCTGATCTCGTACCCGTTCAATCTTCTAACGGCTTCATCGGCATCCTCTTTTTTCATATAAGTCACGAAGGCGTAACCCCGATTGGAACCGGAGAAGTCCATCATTAGTCGCATCTCGAATATCTTTCCTATTTTAGAGAATATCGGGACCAGTTCATCTTCGTAGATCTCCCGGGGCAGTTTCCCAATGAAGACTTCACAGCCTTTTGGGGGCAGCACACCGTTCCAGTCAGGAGGTGGTCCGAATTTCCTCTGGCCGTTCCGTTGCTCGATAGGGTATCCAGTTGCTCGCATAAGTTCCAGCAACTTGCAGGTCAATGCTGATGATCCTTGTCCTTGATCCACCATTTTTGAAAATCAACACGATTCGTACGAGCAGCAAATCAACGAATTCACAATCGACGACAGAGCGGCGTAACAAAGTGTCGGCTTCTTTTATACTTTTGCCGACAAACATTCGTAAGGGCTGTGACGTCACATTTGGATTTGGTAAATTTCGAAACATTGCGTACCTTTTTTTAAAAAAATATTTAAAATCATAACATAAAGTTTCAATTAATGATAATTAATATAGCAAACTCATTCCACAATTAATTATGATAAATATTTTGCGACTAGCTTATGTTAAAATTATTTCAATACTTCTATTTACTTTAATGTCCTATTTTGAAAATAGTCAAAACAAAACTTTCTATAAATTTTTTAGGGTAAAAGTTGGAAATTTGTAAGCAAATGCGCTTAATGCCCATTTTGTACTTTAGATATAAAACTCATTATGATGAATTTGATATAATAAAGTAACAAACTTAATAAAATATGTATTGCAAAATACTTTAAGAAGTCGTTTTAAACTTATATGAATGTAAGCAATTTTAGAAACATGCAACGAAAGATTATTGGAGTCACTATTATTAAGTAATAAACAGCAATGATTAAAGTACTTTAATAAAACTTTAGAATAAAAGGATAATACATTTAGTATATATTTAAAAGTTGTTAAAATTGCGGAATTAAAATGTTGTAATGTTTGTATAAGGTTTTATAATGCTCAATTGTTCTAGAATACGATTTAAAAATGTTATTTTAACAACTGAAGAATAATAAAATTATATTTAAATATGTTTGATTTGTAACGACCGCTAAGCGTTATATCAAGATGCTTATGTTTTTCTATCAAATTCTAGGTATATGTGAATTCGATTCACCTTGAAATTATTATTTTTTAAATTATCGAGTGATTAAAATTAACAAAAGAAAGTGTTTTTATTTTAATTTCATGTTTTATTAGTAAAACTATTTGTTACAAAGTTCTATGTCATTTTACACTTCTTGTTCATAGATGGCGCTCTTTAAATTTGATTTGATCATAACACGTTTTGTTAATAGCTCAATTTTTCATAAGAATGGTGAGCTATTTTACTACTTATTTATAATTATAGACTGGTAAAGTAAACAGTCGAAAACAATTACTATTTGACTTTTTTAAAAGCTAGATAGACAAGGTAAAAATATGTCATAAGTTCTTGATCAATTAAAATTTTTAACACTATTAAATTATAACTTTTGTCCTTGCTTGTAGTTTTATAATTGCTACATTTTTACGTTATCAGCTATGTTCTAAGTTATGATAATAAATAAAAGAATTGTTCTCAATTGTTTGAAGAAATAAAATAATATTAGGTAAATTTCATTTTCATCTCTATTGAGTGCTAATTTGTAGATTCAATATATAGATGGCGCGTATCACAAGGTAAAAATGCCTGGCTTTCTTAAATCCGTAGGCTTTAAACTTATTGCTTTTGTTGTATAAATTGTAAATGTATAAATTATACCTCGTTTTACGGTTTATAGTTAGTTGTATTATGTGTTTGTGTAATTTTAGTCTAAATATTTTATACCAATATGTAATGTATTATGTGTCAATTAATAAAACCCATTTATTTAATATTTATTTATTTATTACACTTACAAATATACAAATAAAGCAACGCAACTTACAAATAAATATCACATAAATCAAATCCGATAGCTAGGATCCGTTTTCGAGATTACAGAGTTGAATTTAAGCGTCAATCTTATTTCAATAAAATAATGAACGATCAGTTCAGATCAATTACGCTGTGCTCATTAGGCAAGTCATTGGTGTGTGTGATGAATAAAGGGAGCAAAACGGGAGCGAAGAAAAACGGTAAGAGTAAGTCATTATCATTCACATACAAATAATTGTCGCTTATATATTTTTTTACTCTTTATTATAATACTACTAGTTCACCTGTTGGGAAACCATGAAAAGAAAAGAAAGAGGCAAAATTTAGCATTTTTCATTATTTTATACTTTTATCTAGTTTTATACAAATATGGGTAAAAATAAAAACCGGCCAAGTGCGAGTCGGACTCGCGCACGAAGGGTTCCGTACCATTATCTATAAAGATGGAAAAAAATCCGTTATACGAACACCACTTAAACATTTGTTTTATTAAATTTTTGAAGTGATAGCGGCAACAGAAATACATCATCTGTGAAAACTGTCAACTATAACGGTTCATGAGAGCCTGGTCACAGGTGGGCGGACAGCGGAGTCTTAGTAATAGGGTCCCGTTTTACCCTTTGGGTACGGAACCCTGCAAAGATATTGTTATTAACCTACCATTATCTTGATGGATAGTTTGTCAACAATTAATAGCTAGTTAAAAACATTTTAATCAATTTCTTCCACAGGTTTTGTGCTGGCGTCATATACGCCATGGCACTCCGTGGAAGAATCGGAATCGAGTGACACCTCAGTTTTCTAAAGCGCTTAATCCGTTTAGGTTACAATGAAACGTACATTTAAGCATATACGTACATTCATATCCGTGAATCATATTACCCTCCTGTCAGTCGGGTAAAAACAACCGTACCATTTATATATTTACTGTCAAAAACATATCCGATTTATATAGAAGAAAATTGGCAACATACTTTTTTTTAAGCCTATTTTTGTTGAAATAAAATAGATGGCGCTGTTTATGTTGTGAGCATTATATTGTCCTATTGACATTTTCCACTATACAAAATTACGGTTAGTCTTAGTTTTTTAACAAGTAAATTAAAAGTTGCCATTAACTATGGTGAATACACCAGCCCTGTTCCCATTAAGTGGGGTCGGAACAACACGTTTCCTTCTTCCACGCCTTTCTATCATCCGTTAACCATTATCTCAGTCGTCTCTCTTTTCTTCCTCATGTCATCCTTCACGCAATCCATCCATCTTTTCTTAGGTCTACGTCTACATATCTAAAACTCCCCTTGTCACATGTCATTCTTCCCTCCTCATAAGATTCGCATACCACGCTAACCTTTTTCTATTTAATATTTCTATCACTGTGCTACTTTCTGATAAACCACAATAAACAATTATAAATAGGGAAACACAGAGCAGCTTTAAGTTGTATACAAACTCTGTACGAGAATTGCTCATTGATTACGAAAGTCGTAGGCATAAAATTAATGAACACAAATTAAATCTGCATTTTCAATACAAAATGATCACATAACCAAATGTGAACATATATTTTGCAACATATAATTTAAAGTAGTATGTTTTGCAATGAGCACTAACAATTACATTATATTCCAATTTAGGTAATATTTTTGATTTATCATGATTTATTATTTATTCGGATTGATTTACACAAGAATATTATAGCTATTTCTTAACTATAGAAGTTCTTGATAAATTTATTAATTAAAAAACATGCCTCGTCTTAAATTATTTGAAAGTATAAGACAGCGTTTCTTAATTTTATTTTCCGTATGCTTTTGAAAATATTTAGAAAATAAAAACAATAAAAATGAATTTAGTTTTACATGCCCCTTTACCAATTGACTAATATATAAGTAGCAATTCTTGCATATAAATCAATAATATATTTATTTGTATTTAGATACAGTTTTTATTTTTGAACTTACCCATATAGGTGTCATTCCACTAAAAACGCCAACCTTCACAAGTAAAACTAATTTTTAAAGCGCCATCTACATGTGCTTCTATTGTTTTTAATAGATAACCTACTGGTACCTTAAACTTCTGTGAGATGAAGCTATATTACATTATTTTAACACTAAATATTTTCGAAAAAACTCGATTTCAATATGACATAGATGAAAAACGCAGAGCAGCCCAGGTACGAACTATATTAGGCAATAGATGGCGGTGTAATCTAGTTTATAGGCTTAACATTTAAACATATTTTGTCATCTAGGCTTTCGGCAACGTCACGCGTTGTTTTGCCTGGCTATAAAAATAATTATTGTTACTCGTGCGAAGCCGGGGCGAGTCGATAGTATTATATACGTTAGCGTGTGGTGTTTGTCTACATTTCTGTGTGGTCCATGGCCTTGTTGTCGACTCCACGCGCGGTGGTGACGGAGGCGCCATCGGTACTGAAGCTGACTTCTTCGCACTCCGCCACCCAAGGCTGGCGCTCCGCAGAGCACAGCAAGCCGTAGATCACAGCCCCAGCGAGGTAGATACCGCTGGATATGAAGAACACGATCCTCCATTGTTCTGCAGTCTGGAATTATAATAGAATAAAGTAGTAATAAATCAGCCTTTTCTAGAAGAT
>JWHW01042503.1:18306-34618 GCA_000931545.1 Papilio glaucus
CGGGTTGGTGGATTAATTAATAACTAAAATATATTGCCGGAATAGGAAAATTTTGTAACTGTTATCATATAAAAATAGTTTGAATATGTATTAAAATATACGTTTAAATGTACCATAATATATATTTTATCTACGTATCCCTTCTTCTGTTCATTAATATAGGCAACGTATCTGCAGCTCATTAGCTTGTTGCAGATGCCTATGGGTACCGTTCACTTAAGAATGAGGTGAACCACTTGTTTGCCAGCATGTTACATTAGGAAAAAAACTACTTAATTATTGTTACTGGACTGGACTTAATGTTATTGAAATAATTATATTAATGAAGATCTTGGTTAGATTTTTAGGGCAAAGTTATCGGTATATACGTATAGACTAAAAACGTGTTTAAGTAATAATAAAAAGCTGCACAACACTGCTAAAAAACATTTTTCCAGATATTTTTGGCATTGCCGTGGTGACTTTTGCCTTAACATCAGTCGGGATTGCGGGCAATAGCTTACAAACAATAACATTACCCTATCAGTGACTATGGCGCCAGCTAGCGGCGGGCTGATGATGCCGGGCAGCGTGGCCACCGTGTTCGACAGGCCCATGAGTACGCTCGCGTGCGGCGGCGCGATGTCCAGGTGGTTCACACTGAGAAATTAAATATTTAATTAGAAAAAAGAATGAAGGCAATATACAGGATGTCAAATTCCTTTTTTTACACGCGGTAATTAAAAAAATATAAGGGCATAATGTCCTTTTCGGTAAATTTTAATTTAGGTCAGGTTTAATAATGGGTATTGGCAAAACCAGTATTTTTTTATATAAAATGTATAAATTAACATTAATTGTAAACGTATATACTTTTGCTTCCGCTTGTCTTATAGGTCAATTACGTGTCTGTACGTCTACAGTGTACGCGAGTATACATATATTTATCTATTTCTTTCTTTCTGAAAACAAGTGAGATGACAATATGTTTTATGTGAACCTTTTCGGCAGTGTGAACTCACGGTAATATCGCATCATCGATCAGCATTCGTCAACTTTAACGTGAGGTTTTGACAGGATGGTAATGGTTTGCTGTAATAGTAATCAGGTATGTTTCTTTGTATGTCCATTCCATTGTGCCTCCATTCATTTCATTGTTCATTGTTGTTGTTGATCGATTTTAAGTATGGTACCAGATTGGTATTCTTCCCGGGACTGCCAACAGTCGGGTTTATTGTTTTTTTTAAGTAATATGACTTGTTACTTTTAACACTATCATATTACCTGAAACCGGACCAAGCGAATCCTCCCAATCCCACCGCAATGGTGAGAAATGCCACGCAGGCCACCACGTTAGTCGAATAGGCTGCTGCTACCATGAAAATTGTCTGCAATTATTTAAGTCTTTATTAATACAATGATGTTACTAGTTACTATTTTTGGTAGGTTAATGGGCAAGCATCAAGCGACCATCAAGTGGTGCAATGTTAAGTGATCACCACCGCATTGGAACACCAATAGAAGAAAAAAATTATGACAGGAGGCGGCTTTTAACGGCTTGTAAGGCAGTAGTTTGCTCTTCTCATAGGAACCTAAGTCGTACTCTAAATACTGCTGGAGAAAGATCATTCCAAGGCACAGATGAAGCAAGCAAGATATTTGGACTGATGGAATATGCCACGTGGAGTCTGTAGTCTGTAAAACTTAGCACCTGGAATAGTTCGTACACAGTTCTATGGTGACAGTCCAATGGAATGAGCGGTAAAAATGGAAAGATAAAAGTGCTAGCATTAAATGTCCCTTACTTGTGACAAGAATGCGCCGCAGTTGAAGATCTTTCGTATATTGGTCCTGGAGAAGGTGCCGCGGCGCAGCAGGCAGTCAGCGAGGTGGCCGGACACCTGCAGCACCAGCGCCATGGCCAGGTACGGCAGCGCCGACACCCAGCCCGCCGACGAGGTTTCGAACTTGAACACATCTGGAAATTATTAGTTATGTATTTTTATTATATGTATGGATTAAAAATAAATATTAAAAAAATATGCATTCACGCCTGTAATCTAGAGGGGTAAGCAGAGATTATGGATTTCCTTTGGCGCGATCCTGGCACACCTCTCTCGCTTATTCTACATCCATACATCTACGCATAGATGCTCGTTGGTTCGGATACTTATTACATCGCCCTTCTTTAGTATTTCACTAATCTGATCGATATAAGTTATCCTGGGACGTCCCCGATCAATACTGCTCTCACTTTTGTAACATAAATTTGTCTCGTTACTTCATTCACCCTTTCAACATGCCCAAACCAACGAAGCTTACCTATCTCAATTCTAGTGACAATTTACTTTTAAGCCACACTTTTACCTTATAACGCTATTTTTAATTCTATTTTTCAACAACATGTAACATACTTCATAAGGATCGCATATCAATCAATTTACTCTACTAACACGCTTTTCCTGCCGAAATATTAAAGGTGTGTGTATAATAATATTTACTAAGATGTATTTATAAGGTAAAACATATATCGTTTATAATTTTTTTTTCAAAAGTCGGCAGAATACAGAAACATTAAAAAAAAAAACTAGTTAAATTGCTAGTCATTTTACGCCGATTCTATTAGATTGGTTGACTTAAGATTTACTAATAAAAAACAACATTATAGATAAAACATCGACAAGGCCTACAAAGAGATACACTGAAAACCAAATTTCCTTGTACACAGCTCTAGCCAAAAGTCGGCCATGTATGTCGACGCAGTGCAGGTAGGCCTTCAAAAAGAGAAACCACCAAATTGGTTTATTTACTTTTGTGTTACATATTTTTTCGGACCCTTCCACAATCAGTAGGGTAGATGTAAAAAAAAATTAACCTTTCATAAAAGTGGGTAGAAATGTAAGTAGCGTATAGAAGCCCCAGTTTTCACTAAAGTGCGCGACGACGATCGCCCAGACGGGCGCGGAGGTGAGCATGGCGCACCAGGGGTGCCGCAGCCGCGCGCCCTCCACCGGCTGTGACCCTCGAGACTCCTAGAAGCAAGGAACAATAGACATAAGAGTTAAGGATGAATTTCAAAATAGGTAGGATGAATGGCCTCGCCGGCTCTAATGGGGAACGACTCACAGAATAGATGTGTCGTATAGTTTGTTCCAAATCAACATGGAAATTTTGTAAACAACTTTTACACTAAAATTCATTAATTTAAAAATATTTTCTAAAAACAACTTTCTCTTACGTTACCTTCCTAATATAACATATTATATTAATGGATATGGATAGGTAAAGTTATAACATTCTATATCCATATTATACTATTTCACTGTAGCTTTTACAGTGGTAGAGCCCGCAATAACAACATCTGTTGTACGAATGAGCCGGTTCGACCGATGAAATACCACGACCTCACAAAAGGCAGGTGTTAAATAGGAGATTTTATGCTTCTGCGTTTCATCTGTAGTATCGGAGGCCCGATGTCAGTCCTCTACCCCTTCCCATCCTTTCGTACAAGAGTTAGGTTAGGTTAGAGGATTGGGCGGGGGAGGTGATGAATAGGAGAAGGAAATTCTTTCTAACCCCTCCTCTGTCTATTAAAGGTAAGCAACACATCTACAACTCATTTTCTTGTTGGGTACGCCTAAGGGTAGCAGTCACTTGACATCAGGTGACCCGCTTGTTTGTTTACAAAATTTCCTCTTCGATATGGAACAAACTATACTTTGCATGCATTGGTTCTCAGTTTCGTTTTATAAGTGAGATGCCGGACGCCTCCATTTGGAACCTACAGCGTCCTCTGCCATACCTGAGGCAACTCATCTGCAATTCATTAGCGTGTAACTATAGCCTATGGCTAGCTCATTAGTGTCAATGGGTAGCTCATTAGTATCTATGGGTAGCTTATTAGTGTCTATGGAAAGCTCATTAGTATCTATGGGTAGCTCATTAGTGTATAGACACTAGGTCTACTAGGGTAGGCGGCAGGCAATTATCATCGAAAGCAACTCGTTTGCTTTCTCATTCCATAAAAATGTTAATACCTGTATATATTTGAGTTCTGCCGCCGTTATGTGCGGGTCTTTCTCTGGAGATTCTTTCACGACCAGCCACCAAATCGTCGTCCATACTAGGCCCAGGATACCTGAAGTTGCAAAGTTTCATTCATCAATTTCAAGGACGCGTCACGTTTAAGTCCATCGCATACGTAACGGGATTTTACCCGTATGGGACGGGGATGGGACGTGGTTTAGTAAACATTGACAGAAAACACTAGGAACTAAGGTCCTCGTGTTATAAACTGTACTAATTTATATTCTATTTCCCGTCCCGTGTGTGACACGTCCCTGTACCGTTCGCGGCTCTGCGTTACGAGAATTGCTTGTTTAAATATATTAGATAAAAGAAAAACAAACCTTATCATTGTATCCCTAATACCTCTACTACATGTTATCATTGTATCTCCTAAATCTGTACAAACAAAGATAATTCAGTGTTGGTAACACAGTCTTACACAAAGTAAACGAAACATAACAAACACGCATTACACATATTTTTTTATTCCACCGCGGTTTAGGAGTAACTCTTAACTAGTATTAAAATTGACATCGTGTATGATGAATGCCAAATCTAACCAAATATGGGCGACTACATCTACAGCCTGTGTATAGTAAAACTATCTCACCAAAGACGTAGAATATGCCCGGCCATCCGGTATAGTGCGCCAGCAGCGAGCAGAGCGGCATGGACACCACGGTGCCGGCGTAGCTGCCGCTGAAAGCAAAGGTGGCCAGCCTGGCGCGCTCCGACGCTGGCGCCCAGCGCGACCACACGGCATGAATGCAGGGATATGTTACACCCTGTATGCGACAGTAGATTCTCTCATAAACTCTGATATATTTATATTATATATAGAATATTATTATAAATAGTAGTATTGTCAGTCCGATTCCCTTCTCTCCCCTTCTCTTATTGTCTCCTTTTTTGGTTACGGTGTGAAAATCTTAAACAAGATATCCTGCTTCTAGGGGAGATGCAATGTCATTTGAGGTTTTACTCACTAAAATTCCTTATTCTCCCTTAATACAACTTTTAGTTGCGTGCCTAAATAAACGTTTTTTCATTTCCATTTTTTTTCTATATCCCCCAACCTTATTTTCTCTACAAAAGACTGGCAACACATTCGTAAGTCTTTTGACTGTTGCGTATGTTAATGGATGGATTGATTGTAGCGTAACGTTAATGGATTTAAAATACCATCAGGTGATTCGTTTGTCTTCTTCAGCCATAAAATAAGAACTGTAAGTGTACATTACAAAAAACTAACTTCAAAAAGACCTTCTACGATTCTAACGGCGATTAGTAGAGCGGTGCTGGTGTGCGCTAGTGGCGGCGTAAACAGCGTGAGCAGAGAGGTGGCGCCGATACCGATCGCGAACACCCTGTGAGAAAGGTCATTTTTGAAATTGCCGGCAATACATCATGATAATGCAAAGTTTTTTTCTAAGATAATCAAATCAATAAGCTAGATGTTGTAGCACCTCCTAAACTGGGTGAAAATCTTACAATAAATAACGTAATGGTTCATGTCCTGGCAAGGAGCACTCTGGATGGGCAACAGGGGACTCTTTATAAATACGTCCAGCAGTGGACGAATATCGACTGAAACGACTACGACGACGTGTTCCGACGATAAACTCATTAAACGCCTATAGTACTGTTTTTCATTCGCTATACACTGGGTCATAAATTATAGTGAAACTAAAGGGGTTAATATGTTGCGCGGGCGCAAGGCCGTTATCGATAAAAACGAGTAAGCCATAATGGCAACTCAACGCGCACGCATTGTCCATTACCGCTTATCGATAACAATAATGCGCAGCCCCATAATAAAATAATGCCTGGCCCATAAAACTCATGAGTGGGAGAGAGAGAGAGCGAAATACTTTCTGCACAGCTCTCACGTACTAAAACAGTACTACAGGTGATCAACGCTTAATTAGGGTGGTGTGGGCGAGCCAGATTTGTTTATTAATGTTGTTTGTAGTTGAATACATTTTACAGGTTACATACAATGCATTACTTTTATTAAATTTATATATATACAATATACAGCTTACGAAAGGTAATAAGCAAGGTTAAAACTAGTATCCAGGCTTTTTAAAAAGTTACCGTTATGGTTTAGTAAGAGAAAACAAAGGTTTATGCACGGTTTAATACATTTAAGTCAAAAAGGGCAAAGATTATACGTGATATAGATAACAAAGATGGTAGATTGGGCGTTATTAGGGTTCTGTACCCAAAGGGATAGTTAGGCAGCTGAAATTTTCACAGATGATTTCTGTTGCCCCAATAACAACAAATACTAAAAAAGGAATAAAATTAATGTTTAAGGGCTCCCATAAAACAGATATGATTTTTTGCCGTTTTTATAGATAAGTAGGGAACTCTACGTGCGCGAGTCCAACTCGCACTTGGCCGGTTTGAATTCTTTCGTTGCTGATATTACATGAATTCCAATAGCTTCTTCGTGAGTAATATAACTTTACCAACGAATAACGCCATCTATTGGGCTCAATTCAGCAATCGTATTTATTTACGAAATCATTATACCGTATGGCTCAAAATATATCAGAATATCATCTCAACCATCTACATGCAAACACCATAGCACACTTTAGAATTTTGATCTATGTGTAGTTTTGGCTAAAAAGTAAAATATAGGGACGCACACGCATTTGCATATAGACAGGAAGTTATACTTTTTGATAACATTTTAAATTCTTTTAAAAATTAAAATGAAGTCTGTTTTAAGTAAAACTTTATACCTACAATATTTAATGTACTTCTGGATGTGCCGTGGGACACTTGTATAATATAATATAAAACATTCATATGATACGTGTTAATTTACTGGTGAGTCAGGAAATGGAACGAACCTGTTACCTCCGATCTTAGCCGCCAGCCAGCCGCCCGGCAGCTGCGTCACGAGGTAGCCGTAGAAGAACGAGCTCAGCACAAGACCTTTGGTTTGAGAGCTCCAATCGAACTCGGGCACCTGTCAATTTACATTAAAAATATATGGTGGCTCTAAGGATTTTTTATAAATATTCGTATTTCAAGGTGTTTCCAAAAAAACGCCAATTTTATATAACACCAAAAAGTTGAATTTAAAACTTAGTATGGAGGAAAAAATGCTAACATTTTTCTCTTTTATATTACCTTTCTTGTTCCATTATTAGGTATATTCCTATCAACATAAATATTTTTAATTTATGCGCGAAAGAGACGACCTTGCTTCCTTGCCGTACAAACTGCTTTTTATAGCCTCTTGATGTAAGCCCTAACTCCTAGGGAATGACAGTTTCATTATCATAATCGCCGACATCTACAAGGTTTCCGCCCATGTGATAACAAATTTTATTAGATTGTTAGTCTCAAAAGACTTGGTTGAAACGACAAACCCTCGTAGAATTTCAATATGTATTTATTAAAAAATAAAGATTTTATACTTCATAATATTAAACATAGCAGCGTGTGTATAAACTTGACAAAGGCACAAACCCAGGGCACTCCAGGGCTCTTTCCCACGTACCCCTACTTTGAACCAACCCCTATTCTTTGTTTTAAATAATGTCAGACAACGCATCTTCAATACATCTGGTTATTTAGAGTTGTGGGCATTTGACTTTGCGTGTCTTATTCAATTAGCAATCATGAA
This sequence comes from Papilio glaucus, assembly GCA_000931545.1. Taxonomy (NCBI): domain Eukaryota; kingdom Metazoa; phylum Arthropoda; class Insecta; order Lepidoptera; family Papilionidae; genus Papilio; species Papilio glaucus. The sequence goes on from JWHW01042503.1 coordinate 26,000, forward strand.
AAAAACCCACGTAAATAATGGTCCCGTTGTCCAACTCTGTCTCGACGGGTTCCGTCATAGCGACGACTGCCACGGAGAGGTTCACTCGCAGCGCGTAGCAGTTGAAGAATCCGAAGAACGCAAGCAGAGCGACCACCAGCCTCCGCTTCTGCCAGAAGCGCCATGATGTTTGCTCCTTCGTTTTTTCCCTGAGAAAAAAAATACTAATATATAAGTTAAATATCAAGTGATATATCTAGATATTTTGACAATTCTCTACAAGTTTTTGTGAATGTTTAAAAAACAACTTTTTTAAAATACGTCTCGATTACATCGACCTATATTAAAAAATGTAACGATGAATTTTTTCCAATTGACAATATTCTTTCCATTAAAAGTGTAAACGACAAGACACCAGGGTCATTAACTAAAAAAAATCACTTGAAGATTGAGAATAACGTTAAACTATCTAGTTAAAAATTGAAAAACTTTTGTGAACTAGAATTTTGTGTGCTTTGTTTTAATTTTAAACTAAAGTAGTTACATTAATATGTTTTAAAATAAGTTAAATAACTTTATCTAGTACGAACTCCAGTTTGACCCAGTTTCACAACGTCACGCTTGACGCCACCCTGATCATTCAGCACGTAATAAACTGCAGCCCGAAGTTAAACAAGCCACCTCGCTTCTAACCACTTATAAAATCTTACGAAATCACTCTTATAGTACTTTAAGTGTTATTACGAACAAAAGTATAATAACCTTTTTTATTATCTTATAGAATAAGGTGACAAGCGAGCAAGCGCACCTGATATTAAGTTACCGCTACCCATAGAGACCTGCAACAATCTAATGAGTTGCGAATACTTTGGCTACCCTTAGCAGACAGATGGGGGGCAGAAAAAACGATATTTCCATTGCCTATCCATCCCTTCCTCATAGAATATATCTACTTCACGCCTTACGTCTGTCTTGTCTTTGCTAAGGTATTCCTTCGAGAATTATACGAGACGAAATAATATAAAAGTATAGAATAAACAAATAACACGAGCCCTCTTTAATCGATAGAAAATATTAAAGCTCATACTTTTAATACCAAGAGACAAAACTAGTTGGAAGTCACCCGATGGTCATACGGCATACTATGACAGGCTCATAACATTACGAAGCCGTGTTCATATACATTAGGTGGCATAATATTGTAGATAAGCTATCCACTCTAAGTTCCATACAATTATATTTTATACATTAGATATGTTATAGGTACTCCTCATACAAAATCATCCGACAAAAATGTTCCAAAGACAGTGACACCAGTGACAGCAACATTCACACATATCAAATGGTGTAAAAAGGATAGTGTAATGAAATTAATAAGAAAAAAGAGGACAGGTAGTGTTTGTCACTTAAGCGTAAATGTAAAAACATGACGGAGGCCAAAGAAAAAGCGTTTTATTGGGTACGCTTTTCGAGTCTTCACTTTTAGACCGCTTATGGACTATATCGTTGGTTTTGTAAGACTGTTTAAAAATACCCCTAACAATGTGTGCGCAAAATTTCATGATTTGTTAAGGATTTAAAGCGTAACAAATAAACTCATATTTAATATTAGGTAGAATTATCAAATGCTATTGCGTGAAAAATAAAATCTGTTTTATGGTACAAGTAGGCGAACGAGTAATCGTTCAATCTGGTGCTAGCGATCAGCTCCACATTGACATCAGCAACAAGCAAATAAGATAGGAAAGACAAGGGATTGTATTTACTTAGGATTTATTTATTTGAATAATTAGTACCTATTTGAATGTTTCTTCTGAAAGATAGGTTTTTCTTTTTGGTCTAAGTCGAAACTTGATTCAACGTATAATTTCAATGGCACCATTTGGATGACTGAGTGTATTAAATATTTTCCAATAAATTTATTCTAAATTGTAATGGACTAATTTCCTTTATTGTGTGGACTTGTATCATGTTTCGCTTTTTCTTTGTTGTGCTCTATTTAGTGGCTCTCTATCGTGGGCCAACGAGCGCAAGCCAGTGCCCGGATCAAATCTCACACTAACGTTACGCTTTTTAAATCATATTTAAACTTATAATCTCCCTGCCTGACTGCTTGATATATCAACGCACAGCACAAACTACTTGGCCTATAAGGTTTGAAATTGCGCATATTTCTGTCATAACGAAGGCGTGCTCTAAGAAAGGATCTTTCTAGATTCATCCCCTAGAGGTCTACAGTAGGAATGAAAGTTTGTTATTTACAAAAGAAGAACTGATTTCTTTATCAGCTAGTATCATATCATAGTAAGATAGGTAGATTTTCTACTGCCCCTATGAAAGTGTCCCTCGCCCACAAGGGGGCATAATCACCCACATTTGGTAACTTTCTGTGCACTTCAAGTGCAAGAAGAGAACGATTGTAACTTGAAGTTACCAGCAACTAAGGACAGGAAGCTTGTAGGAAACTGTCTAATGGCCCCAGTGCAGAGCATTACAGCGGCAGCTGTTCCTCTCACGTTCCAGTAACTACGAGGCATGTCTCCAGTGCGTCGTTAATGTAATATATAATGATCATTATGTGATAATGGTTTAACTTCTGGCACGCGCCGCACTAATGGGCTCTGATACTCTAAGAATAGGCAAAATTAATGTATGTCATAACTTACAACGATTTTATCGGAGTAAAGTTTTGGAATTATATGTCAGCAATGCAATTAAGATAGTAAAAATATTAACTATTCAATATAAAAAAGCTTAAGAAATAATTATTAAAACCTTTCAATATATGGAGCGCAATCTTTTAAGGTACTGGCTAATAATATTTAATAACTCAAAATGTATGAAAATAAATTACTACACAGTGCAAACACTTCGCCCAAAACTAACAAACCGAACCGTAGCCAAAACACGATGCCTGAACAATTAAACAACTCAAACGAAGTCGCAGGAACAATGAACCGGGAAGTGTCAATCATTCGTAAACAACCATTAGAAAATATATCACTTTGCTGCCGACCCCCTTCTGAAGGAGGTCGTTAAGCAAATCCCCGATGGTGCAATCAATTGTACGCCTATAAGATACTCGTCAATGTCGTCGGACAAGCTAATTAGGTTGTGACCCAATTACACTTTTAAATCTTACTTCCGCTTCATTCCCTTAATCATTCAATCGGAAAATTCCATTACACAGGAGTGAGTTAGGCGCGTCCATTACGACAGAAAAGTCGTTAATTTTTTTATTAATCTTTTCATGTCCTTCCCCAGAGTCAATTTACAAAGTCATCTATCTTTCTCCTCAGGGTCAACAAGAAATACACCTGGACTAACAATAGTATCTACACAATTGTCTATTTACTTATTATTTTCATTGTATATGTATATTTTTTTTGGAGTAGATGGCAAACGAGCAAGCGGGTCACTCAATGTTAAATGACCGCTAACATAGACATCCGCAAGAAGCAAACGAGTTGCAAATGCGCTGCCCACCTCTAATGTATAGACGAAGGGATTGGCTCCCTGTGCAATCCTTATCCCGTTCTCATCCTATATTTATTAGTAAAGAATGGGAACGGGAAGACAAATGAGATTGGGCTTTCGGCACCTCACTCATCAGACGAAACGCAGAAGGATACTTCTACTTCACACCTGTCTTCTGTGAGCTCGTGTTATCTCACCGGCCGAGCCGGCCCTGCCAGTTTAAAATGATTAATTAAACCACAGTTAACGTTACTTACTCTTTTTACTTAAATTGTACCTAAAAGTTTTGTAAATTGTATAAATTTGTAAAAGATTATTATCATACAGAACATATCTGTATGTTGTTCATGTTCTCATGGTGTTTCATAAAAAATACAATTTAAAGGTTATCTTTAACAATAATTGCATACATATTATGTCATGACCCACTGAAGACTATGAATACTTGAAGACACTCCATAACTCTAGAAGATAACCCTAGAGCAGGGGTCGACAACAGGCGGAGCGCGTTCCGCTCGCAGGATCTAAAAGCCTTCGTGTTTTCTTTTCTGGACCTCGATGAATATATTTCAACTGTATCTGGACCTCACTTATAACTACTTGCCTACCCCTGCTCTAGAGACAACTCAACATATTTTTTTGGTATGTTTGTAGATAGCCAGGGCTACGGCAGAATAAGAAGGTAACAAAATAAGAAGAATTATTGGATAAACCGACGATCTCCTCTATATTGCAGGAGTCTACTGGTATAGGGCCACCAATCCAAAATAAACCTCTCTGATGAAGATGACAAGATTACCTACAGGCATAATTTGGACAGTTTCATTGTCCGGCGTTAACTTTATAACAATTTTCGAAAATAGAGATATTGATATAGCAATCTAAGTAAAATATTCATAATATAGGGTCATAGCTAGTAGGTAAGCTAAATTAAATATCTCGATAGACAGTTTGATTGATGGTCACGTACTGTATGGTTCAACTTTACGTTCCTACGCAGCTTAAGTAATAAGGGGTCTTTCATATTCAAGGTCCGACAAGTTACATTCTTAAGCGTAGACCAATATAATTGGAAACTGGAGTCAATGTTTAGTCATATAGAAATTGTATTTATTACAGTCATATACAATCTGTTTTTTTTATTGTAAAATACAATTACTTTTTAAATGAAATATGTGTACAAAGGTACACTACGATTTTGTAAGCAATTATTGTAGCTAGTACAGTCGGGGTAAAAAAACCTTGGACAGTTTTCAAATTCCTATATTATGCCGTTGATACTTAATTACTTTATGAAACTAAAGCACTAAGCAGGCAACTGCATATAAACTTATACTTTATAACTAATAAACTAGCGTTTGACGACAAAGTTCAAAATAGTAAACACTAGCAGTCAATATGTATCAAATATGTTCTATTTAATTGTCTGTGGTGCAAGCAAATTTCGACTTTAAGGTGACGAACTTTTTATAGCCTGACTATACCTACACATACATACGTATATATAATTTTGTATCTCTACTAATTTTATTTTATTATCTATTTGTTTTATTACTATTCTGCAGTCATTGCAAAGGTAAATGCGTTAAGATTTTTTAAAATATTAAAAATAGCAAAAGGCAGTTGCGGTTGCACAGCAGTCGCAAGGAGTCGTCCAATCGTTACAGTTCGCACGATATGTTCTTTTTTTTCTTTGTCCTTTTCGCCGCGATCCCTAATAATTTGGTCCTTCGAGCCGGATCCAACTTTTAAACAAGTTTGAAACTGGCGCTTTAGATATGTATTTGTTCGTTTATCATTGTTTTGTAATTTTGTTTTATATGTACGAACTCTTCAGCAATAGTTATGAGATTCATCAAAGTTAAATTAATAGTCGAATGTCCAGTCAATAGGCTGTGTGTTTGACTTCTTCATTCAATATAAATACGCTGAGGTATTTTGCGATTGTATTCGGTCAAGGCCTGCTCTTTCAAACCTCGAGTCCATTTACATTACACAGTTTGACCGTTGTTCAAATATGATAAATAGCTTACGGCGAATAACCGCTGTATCGAACGTTAGCTCCACAATTAATAAAAAAAGTACATATAAATACTACGATATGCCAATCTAATACTTTCTAGGGCTTACAACTTACATATACTGAATGTTGTGAATGTTCATTAGAGTTAGTATGAAGACAAACGTAGATAAGACGAAAGTAATGGTGTTTGAAACAAAGGAAGACAGTAATTGATATAAATGTTAACGGTAAAGAAGTGGAACAGATGGAAGAGTTCGTGTATTTGTAATGTATGTTTAGTAGAGATGGTAGGAATGTTAAAGATTTTGAACGACAAGTGAATGCGGTAATTAAATGAATGGTGCTCTAGGTACAGTAGTGAGGCGTCAGAATGTGTTTATGGAGGCTCGTCTGGCAATACACAATTCTTTACTAGTACCGACTTTATTGTATGGAAGTGAGATCTGGGTTTAGCAGGAAAAGCGTGAAGGTAGAGTTAATACCGTTGAAATACGATCCTGAAGAAGTAGGCGTGAATTTGAATTAAAGGATTAAAAATAGTGTTTTAAGTGAAAGGTATGGCTTAAAATTGGATGTGTGACTAGAATTGAGAAAGGTATGCTTCGGTGGTTCGGGCATGTTGAAAGGATGAATGAAGAGAGAATAACGAAATGTATGTTGCAAAAGTGAGTGGCAGTGTTGGTAGGAGACGCCCTAGGAGAACTTATATCGATCGAACGAATAGTCGAATGTCCAGTCAATAGGCAATATAATAATCAGATTAGTGGCTTACTTAGAGTACCCTGAACCGACGAGCATGTATTCGTATATGTATCGATGTAGAAGAAGCGAGATAGGTGTGCCAGGATCGCGCCAAATGGATATCCACGATATCTGCTTACCTCCGGGTTACGGGCGTGAACCCATATTTATTTACTTTACCTTTCGAGACTGTACGCCTCTTTTGGTATACATTAACAATGTCTTATGTAAACAAAAAAGTTTGAATATTAAACGTTTCGACGACAGTGGTAAAATCTTTCTTTTTCTTATATACTTTTTGTAATAAAATACCAGTTGCTTATATCATATTGGTGTTGCGAGTTACAAAGTGTTAACTTGGACAAGGACTTGACGAGACTAGTAGCAAAATTCACCAAAGCCACATAAGAGGTCAAGTCCTAGACTTACTCGTGAATTGAAGTTGTGAACTTTTCTCCAAGACACTGGGTAGAAGCCAAAAGAATATATATAGAAAGAATAAAATTAGGTCCTCATCGTTTTAGCCAATGGTTAGCCAGTGCTGGACCTAGCCATGCTCCATTGTGCCGAAAAGATCGGGCCCGTGCCGCCCTTATCCAGTGGACTAGATCATCGGTCCATCGAAAAAATCGGTATTCCTTATATAATAACTTTTATAATCATAACGTAAATAAATTGAGAAATGTGAGCTAAAGCGATTATTTGCTGCACAAAATTAATCCTCTGTTGCAAAATATAATCTATGATTTTCGACACACCTATCAATTATTTTTCCAGTAGGCTGCGTATTTAATATGTATTATCACTTGTAGTTTCAATTAAATTACTTGTTCGTTGGAAATAAATTACTGGTAACCGATAAAGCAAAAATACGACTAATTAAAATATATCAAATAAAACTATGAAAATGTTTTTTACCAGGAAGAAAAGATGTATAAAAAGATGTAAGATTACATCGTAGCTATGACTGAACTACCAGTGGAGGCGGAGGTCCCTCATTGAGACTGATCTATCCACGCTGGAATCTAAATACAAACATTTGACAGTCCACAGACATCGGGCTTCGTAATGAAAGTGGAACACAGAGCAGCTCTTCGAATAACTGAAGGCTGAGTACTTAACGAAGTTGAGCTGCAATTTTATACATCTAAGCTTCCAAAGCCACCGTGATCGGAACTTCATATTCGGGCATTGTTTTTAACTGAATTAGGGACATATGTCCACAGATAAACTTTCAGGTTTTATTAAATGACAAAGATGCTGATCGTCGCCGACTGTTGGGATATCAGTGCTGATACAAAAACAAATCGCGAAGGATTTTCAATCGTCAGCATTATACATCTCTGGCAAATAGATGTCAATATTACCATTTTTGATGCACTAGTTTTATTAACAAATAGTACTAAAATGACCCTTTAAACGTATCTCGGAGCGTAATTCCGACCTACATTTACTCGTATTAGAAAATTCCTTAAGAGTTCATTTCAGTATTAAGGCTCGCTGTCAAGATTGCCTGACCTAATTCTTTCTTTATAGTAGATTAAGAATTGTCACTTACATAAGCAGGATAAAAGGGACCGGAATCGTGAGCCACGTTTTGAATGAAGCTGCTAGAACGAGCTCTTATAGTTGATTCAAGGGGTAAGTAGGAAAGGAAATATTTCAATTTATTTTTAGACTTGATCCTCATCATTACGGATACCGTCTCTATTCTTTCTACATTTAGGTTTAAAACGATTACCAATACTATGCTATAAATATGCTAAACCAAATAAACTGACATGACGACAAACGACGGAATAGTAGTGGTAGAGCCCGCAACAACAAAATAGCTGATGCACGAATGGGCCGGCTTGACCGGTAAAATACCACCTCACAGAAGACAGGCTGAAGTAGGAGCATTTTATACCCTATATTTTATATAGGTCAGTCCTCCCTTTACCATCGTTTCCTACGAAGGATAGGATGGGATATGGAAGAGGTCTGGACGGGGGAGGGGATAAATAGGAGAAGGAAATATTATTTTTGTGTCTCCTCTGTTAAAGTGAGGTAACGCATCTGCAACTCATTTGGTTGTTGCGTAATATCAAAATAAAATAACCGTACTGAGTACACAAGCCGTATATACGGAACTTACGAAAAAATACTTTTTTTATTTATTTTTGTCTAATAATGTAGAAATAAAAAAACACAGCCGTCGTAAGCCTGTGGTATTATTCTGGTAAGAGGCTATGCATCTTTCATTTTTTTTAATACCGGATTGAAGGCGCACGTACGCTTCTTAGTACTTGGTAAAATTAAATTTAAAGGAATATTTGCTTGTTAGAATTGTTGGCAGGAATGGACCTCGTCACATCGACCTCGAATATATTCCATTGTCACAGAATACCTTCAAGGAA
>JWHW01042503.1:40999-66201 GCA_000931545.1 Papilio glaucus
TGGTAAATCGTGTTATTGTTTGTAAAGAGCATGGAAGCTTTTGTTTAAACGTACAAATCGCAGTGAATCAGAAACACGACTGTTTATAATGTGGTGCGAATAAGTTGTTATTGCAAATAATCAATGAATCGATTTGACATGGTTTTGTATGGGTTAATAACCTGTGTAGTTTGTTATATACTTTAGTAATTTATAAGAAGTAGCAGTTGTTAATTCTGAGAGTGTCTGCGAAACTGCGTCAGAATTGATGTGATCCGGGCGGAGAATAGACCGGACACATTCCCCGCAGAACGAATGGCCGATGGGGCTGAAAAGTCCTGGAATGGCGGCCACGTAGAAATCGACGTAGTGTAGGTAGGCCTCCCACAAGATGGAAAGTGTATAGACTCCTTATAGAAATATATGAATAAATTGAATAATAAAATTTTGAATAAAATTGTATAATATAACTACTAATATTAAAATGAGTGAAGATTTGTTTGTTTGAATTGTGAAACTACTGAACTAATTTTAATAATTATTTCAGTACTAGGAGGGAACCTAAGACAGTTGGACTGATTGTAGTATTTTAAGGGAATCCTCAGATTAGCACAGAGAGCGATCAGACGGACAGATTTTTTTGGCAATCAGTGCCACTAGCGAAGTCGGGGCGGGTCGGTAGTATAGATTTTTTTAAAATCTAAAACAAGATCAGGTTAGAATCTACGTGACAAACAAGTACCTAACAGTGCCTAATCCATATGCATGCGTAGATGTATGAATGCGGAAGTAGCGAGAGATTTTGATCACGGTCGAACCAAATGTTGATATATAAACAATTTTCTCAAAGCTCCTTTTAAAATAAATTATTATAAACTTAAGTTCCTCAAGCCCTAAGTAATTTGAAGTCATACAAGATAAAAATGAACACAACACGTGGGCCTGACAACAATATCCGATGGTAAGGCCATTAGGAAGTTGATGGTAAAGTAATTGCCCGCGGGGATAGACTCCTTAATGATAGATCTTTCGAGCGATACTGATAAATTGCTTCGTGATAAGGAAAACTCTGCAAATCACATATTAAAAGCAAAGCCTCAGAGCTTTGCCTATGAAAGAATTACAAGACATATCAGACAGGTAGTTAGTACAAAATATGTCAATTATTTTAGATATTACAGTCCTAGAACCGTCTCAGGAACAGTAGGAACTTTTACAAACACACCACTAAAATAAAACTATAAAAAAGTGATTAAATATAAACATACATTTGTGTAAAATAGCACATGGTTGATTTCCCCTCCTAGTTTCTTTTTCTTCAATTTATTTAAGCTGCGTGATTTACTTTACAATCCCAAGATGGTTTTCAAGTTACAGTTCTCCTTTCTAATAACGTGGTTGAGTCTATATTTGACCTTGTCTATTTACATTTGTTATTTATTGACCCTAACGTACATTTCATAATCATTTAACAGTGGTAGAGCCCGCAACAACATCTCTTGCACTAATGGGTCGGCTCTACCGGTGAAATACCACGACTTCACAGAAACAGGAGTGAAGTAGAAGTACTTTGCGTTTCGTCCGATTAGCGAGGTGCCGGAGGCCTAATTTCAGTCCTCTTCTCCTTAGCACCCTTTTCTCATAAGGATAGGATGGGAACGGGAAGAGGATTGGACGGGGAGGGGTTTTTTTTTTTAAACCTATTCCCCCTGACATATAGGGTCAGAGCCTTTTTCATTCTTAATTTTTCTTTTTGCTATTACTTATGCTTATATAATTTAAAAAATTTTTTACTATCTAAGCGATTTCTAGAACAATTTTTTTTGACGCTGGCAATATTGCATTGTGACTTTCTTTGCATATGGTTAAATATGTATGAGAAAGTTCACGGTGGTGGGTTGGGGAGGGGGTTTACGAGGAAAAGGAAATATTCTTATTCCTGTCTATGTCCTCCTCTGTCTATTAAAGGTAAAAAAGTGCTCACTTAACAACGGGTTACGTGAGGTAACGCTTGCTCGTTACCCACCTCCTTCCATATATTTTTTTTAAATCAACGGAGAGACTAATAATATAAATACTAGACCGAAAACTTACAATAGATAGATATAAAAGTGTCTACGCTTACTTGCGACTGCCTATGTTTAATGTATTAATTAGTCGAAAGAGGGAGCCCACGTACCGTGAAGAGATCGTACGTGGGAAGACTGGGTGGGAAGTATGCATCACTGAACACACTTCCAATAAGTGAAAGGGGGAATATAAACTTTGTCTTAGAATACCCATACTTCAACACGTAAAATAAGCTAAGTGACGTGACCTCAGGTAACTGACGTGAAATCTATTTAACCATTTTAAAATGACGGCGACGGTGCGGTTGGGGATAGTAAAAGTATTATCAGTTGATTGAGTTACAATTTACACTATTTCATCCTGCATGCATAGGCTAAAAAAACGCTTGACGGCATAATCCTATTGAGATATATGACGAACAGCTGAAAATTAATAGAATGTTTTTTCTACACTTAATCTAAAACACAGTGCAATCCGCAACAACATCTGTTGCACGAATGACTCAGCTTAACCAGTGAAATACCACGACCTCACAGAAAACAGCCGTGAAGTAGAACTATTATGCGTTTCGTAAGATAAATGAGGATCCAGAGTCCTAATTCTAGTCTGGTTTTTACTTTCCAATAATAATAAGGAAATAATGGGAACGAGGAATATCCGTTTTTCTGTGTATCCCTTGTAACATAAATTTTACATTAATATTTTCTCACGTTTATTTTTATGGAAAATTAAATTAAAATGGCTTCCTATGTCCAATAAATATAGACAACGCATCTGCAACTCACTAGCTTGTTGCAGATGCTTACGGGTAGCGGTCACCTGGTATCAAGTGAACCACTTGTTCGATTGCCACCTTCTACTATAAAAAACAACGATGTCCTGTACAAATTTGACCAGTGTTACGGGTTGATGTTATTTGTTATAATAAGTTATTTCTTTGCATTATATAGTGATGTAATTGTTTACATTCGTGACCTTTAAGTTACGGTCGTAAATTTCATGCTTGACTGTATTAAGGTCACTGATATAAATCTACTTTTTTATAACTACTGTTTGTTTATTTGTTATATTTCATATTACAGTTGTCGATTTTTTATATTAGAAAGTGGCAAAGGAGCGACTCACCTGATAGCTTCCTATAAGCTAATTTCTTGCAGTGTTACATTGTTAATAGAAGACAAAACAATCAGTTACTTTTGACCCGAGTACGGTACGGTTAATAATTACAAATATGGTATTTAACATCGGAATGATAAGTTAGTAATTCCCACATTCCTACACTATCATCGGATAATTCGCTACATTCGTTACCATTTATTCTTAGTACACGAACGAAAACGGTTAAGACAATAAAAAATTAAGACGGTTCCAAAATACGACGGATTGCTTCGACAAAACGGGAGGTGGTCAGGGCAGTACCTCCCTTGGCTCGTATTGGCCAGATTTTCGTTTATTAAAGGTATTCGTTCTATATGTTAGTTGTCATTACTTTTAATGTAATTATTTAGTTATTTTATAAGCGTTCAATTAAAGTGGTTAAGTTAGTCAAACATTTTTGCTACATTTACCTTTGACCTTTAAATGCTACTTGTTTTTGAATTAAGTTATTATTGCTGATGCTTAAAGTGTCCTATTTTTTTATCGTCCTAACGATGTTTTGCAAGTGTACCAGAAATATAAAAAGTGCTAACTGAGGTAAAATATATTATTTTTCACAAGATGAGCTTTAGTAAGAGTTTAATGACTAGTGCAGACCACCACAGACTTTCTCATCAAAACAGATAAATAAAATTGAAGTGTAGATGGATATTTGGTAGGGAAAAATCTTATATGTAGATTCGCCAGATGAACACGTGACACATGCGTCAGCGACATCCTTGTTGAAGTCAAAACATCTTTAGCCGCGTTAGACGAGTTTTGGCAGTGTCGGCGGTGATGGTGATGATGGTGGTGGTGATCGTGGTTGTGATAATAGTGGTGGTAGTAATGGTGGCGTTGGTGTTTTCTATTCGTAAGAAAAATATTAAAAACCACGTTTATGGATTACTACGTAAAAACTAGGAGAGAGGTCCCCCTCTCTCCTAGTTTTTGTCGTGTCATATACTACGGTTGATCACTAAGGAGGAAGAAAAAAAAATTAAGAATATTCATACTTTTTTCAAGCACATGATCTCATCATGAAAATATTTGGATTAATATAATAAGCCGCAAGAATCAGATGAATTACAGATACATTGAAAACGCCAAAGAGAAGGCACTTAGACGAAACCGAAAACCATAAAGTATCTCTTCTTCACGGTGCCTTCTGTGAGGTCCTACTTCCCTGGTCTAGCCGGCCCATTCAAGCTATCGCCGCTAGATCAACATTTATTAACATTAGTAAATAATAAAGAAGAACTATCTACAACTAGTATTGTATCAGTAGGTAGACGTAAAAGCCACGTGCACTAAAACAAAAACGCCCCTAACCTTCTATCTATTGCAATATCAAAGCGATAAGATCGGAAGCACGCTTGAATTGGTATCATCCAGACACAAAAATCAATAAACTAACGCCCTTCAATTATATTTTTGACAGGATTCGAACTCAGAACTCTTTAGCTTAACTTTTGTGTCACATTGTAGTTAGCACATGCGATCTAGTCGTAAAACTGAAGTTTATTAAGCAATAAACTTGCGCAATAAGCGATACCAATAAAAGAAAATTTCAACTGTCTGTGAAACGAGCTATTGGCTTTCGTGCCACTACAAGTACACGCTTAAAGGATATAAGCAAGTTTCATTTTGGATAACAATTAAACGCGTCTAAGTCTTGTCTTAAGCATTTCGTACCGGCGAAGATGTAAACAAGTGGGAGAGAATGGATCTCTGTATTTCGTGGACTACAATTATCCTCTTGTCTCTTGATAAGAAGATAATTGAAGTCAGACGATGTATGAATAGAGAGATTATAAAAGTAAAAGCTGTTTCAGATTTCCCGAAGGTTGAGATTTACAACTATTGCATTATTCAACAATTAGCAAGACACGACGGTTTTCGTTTTCGGATAAAAACAAGTTTATATTTGCATATTAATATTTCCGCATTTGAATTCTGTGGATAATCCGATAATAGTAGACAGAAAAACAACATGAACGTGGCCGATTCTCTAAACTCCTTATATCCCAAAACTAACCTTTCCGTTGAATTGTAGAACATAGCGGCTTGACGTTTCAAATCATCGCTCATAGTGTTGTCCTCGGTCATTTTAAGCACAATCACGAATCTACACGGGTCACTGTTTTTTTATATTATATCACCAGGGGATAATCCACTTTAATTTATAGGTGATAGAGTTGATTTTGATCACGAAAGTTGTTTTGCTAAACTATGTATTACGAGGCCGGCGAATCGGTGTATGACGCCCGCGCCTCTCACTCGCGGAGACCGACTGATCACCCACTCACGCGACCAGCACCCCCACTAGCATGCATGTTGACATTGCTACCGACGACACGTGAAAATGTTAACGTTTCGAAGGAAGTACAACAATGGGCATGCGACCCGGTTGTTACTGTTAGACGACCTCGCTGTTGACTGTTGCTAATGTGTAATGTTCGTAATAACATGATGTTTCAATCGCTATGTTTTGTTAACGGTAATTCATTTGGTCTACCGAACATGTTAAACAAAAGAGTGAATACGCTAATACTTAACTAGTAGTAGCGTACCGTCTTTCTACCACATCGCCACTTACCACCACACACCAGGTGGGATTGTGGTATGTGCTAGTTTATTCCATAAAAAAACACGCAATTTCGACGCACGAATATTGACACACCGAGTGTCACTTGTTTTACTTATGTTGTATTTAATATAAATTGATCAATCAATCATCGTGACGGGTAAATTAAGAGGTTTAACGTCCTTAAGTTTTTGCTATTTTGGTTGTACGGTATTAAAAATATGACTTGTTTATTGGAATTATTGTTTGGGTAACCAACAAATAATAATCCCGCACGTCGAGTACCCAGTCGTTTGTAGGATAATATGCTCGTTTTGGGATATTGTAAAACTTAACTTCAACACATAGTTGTCGCGTAGGATTTTGTTGTGTGACTTTCTTTCGATTAACCGTTGCTTAAAGGTCAAAGTTAACTTCTAAGGCTGTATTAAAAGTAATATTTCGAAAATCTATGCAGTTATCTCTTTCTTTAAGTATTTGAATAGCGCGCCGACACGATATGTGGCTTCTTTTGCGAAGTACGATAAACATCTTAGAACAATTTGAATTTGACTTTTCAATCTGTGAAGCAAGCTTTAAGGAGAGAATAACCCAACCATTCAACATTTGTGCCTTGAAATTTAATAACTAATAGTTAAATCTTCATGCTGAATATTTACATGTTTTTCCATTGACGAAAGAATTTTGGGTTTTCCTAAAACTAATATGTAGGTATATCTAGTCGCGTATATGTAATTTTAGGGTTCCATACCCAAAGTGTAAAACGGGACCTTATTACTAAAACTCCGCTGTCCGTCTGTATGTCCATCTATCACCAGGCTGTATCTCATGAATCGTGATAGTTATACAGTTGAAATTTTCAAATAAATAAAAGTAAAAAACAGAACAAAATAAATATTTAACACGTTTGCTGTATGGGAGCCCCATACAACAAACGTGATTTTTTATAGATAATGGTACGGAACCCTTCGTGCGCAAGCCCGACTCGCACGCCGGTATTTTACATAAGCTTCTCAAACAAGCAAACATTTGTACCGTTTATGAAGTGACGAGATTGTTAAGCCAATTACCGGAAATAAGATATTAAAATGTTGTGCTCAGGAAAAACAATGCATTTGTATCACGATGAGACATCGCACAGAGATATGTCACATGCAATGTGTATTGTTTCTACCCGACTGATCCAGGAGGGTAATTTTGCCGAGTAATCTGAGCAAATGGCTCACCAGTGGTTACGTGACAACCGCTACCCATGAAAATACGAAACAATTGGAAGACGTATCCAATCTTTGTAATAGGAGGGAGTCATTGGCGGACCCAGGGTAAGGAGCTTAAGCCCCCGACCCCCAAATTATCAGAATTCTTTCGTGACAAATTTTCAACTTCACCCAAATTACAATCCTGGATCCGCCGCTAGAAGAATTTGATTAGATAAAGGAAAGAAGGTATATAGATCACAAAATGCATAAGGATAAATACCACAGCTTCACACTGGTGTTCTGAATTTTCGGGGGTCGTAATTAGCTCCCCGGTCGAACCAGTTAATTCATGTAGCTCCTGGTGCTGTCTTTGCCACTGATACACCGTGTTCACACTGCCGAAAATATACACATAAAACATGTTTTCTTTCTCTTACTGACTGGAAAAAACTGAGATGACAATATGTTGTATGTTTTGGCAGTGTGAACTCACTGATAAAGCACTTGTTTAGCGAGTGTTGGTAACGTCGATCCACTTTCCTCTGTATTTTTTCTGGTCAAAGAAAATGCTAAGCATAAAATTGTATCAGGGAACCACGCGATAAAACAAAGTGTAATTTCTGATCTGTGGTCGTAATTCATCCAATTACACGATAACTTTGTTACGCAGCAGCACCGAGGAATTATGCTTGTCATATACAAATAACAAACCTTGATTAAGGTAGTTTAACACTGTATGTTTTGCGATAACAATTCATTGCTTACAAACATGGAAGTATTAAAGTTGCACAATGGACACGGCACATTTTTAACAACATTTTAAAATCGGCCTTCTTGTCTGAGGAAATTAAAACAATAGATTTGAGTTTTCTCAGAGAAGACTATCGAGTTAATTTATAAATAAGATTCGAAAATAAGTAGAAATATATATCAACTGAGCGACTACAGTGATATAAAACCCCGGCAGATTTCCACCACTGCTTCATAACAATTATGTAAAAAAAAATTGATATAAATAAGTGAAAAAAAAAAATGTTTATTCGATTTAACTAAACCAACTGACTTGCAAATTGGGATAAGCACCATCTATTACAATAAAAATAAACTAGTAAGCTCGTGGCCATGCTTCCAAATTGGTGATGTCGCCCCACCATGCCACAAACGTCGCCATGGCGTCCTAGTGAGGAATGGTTCTTATTATTTCTTAGATTTGGATGTTAGCAGTAATTATTTAACATCAGACGAACCCCTTTGCAGTTTGTATCTTTCTACTATAGGAAAACAATTAGCACATTTATTTGCCAATTGCGATTTTAATATACAAAACATAGCTACATACATAGATGGAATATTTTATAAGCATGATTTTGTTCCAACAACATAAGGTTTTTGTTATAGTTAGTGCCTTAGCTCCAGTTAAATTCGTAAGTAGATGGTTGACCAGCACATTTGTATAGGTTACTTACATATTATAATGTTGTAACTATTTCTGTGTGTTAATAAAAGCTTACAGTACATTAAAATCCTAACCATGATGTATCATGTAAGAACATGTACACAAAGATAATCTGCTAGTAAGTATCGTTCGCACCGTGGTTTGGTTCAGACCAACACCTACGAGGTATAACAAAAAACTTTACAGCTTAGCCAAGGCCTCACTCAGGTCTCTTAACCCAAGTTACTGGTTATGAAGTGTCTATCCTCCTCACAGAAAACAGGCATGAAATAGAAGTACTGTGTTTCGTCTGATGAGTGAGGTGCCGGAGGAGCCTATCTCCTGTTCAGGTATGCAACGCAGCTGCAACACATTTTGCTTGTTGCGGACGTATGGATAGCGCTCACTTAACATCAGGTGATCCGTTAGCTTGTTTGCACCTATTTCCATTAAAAAAAAACTTAAATTAAGCAACAGTTCAAAGTTCCCCAGGGAGCCATTGAGCTAACCCCTCCCCACGAAAATCCTGGATCTGTCACTGAATATGACAATCACAAGAATAAAAAATGAGTTAACGTAAAGACATTATGTTGTTGTAAACTCACATTACCAGGACTGAAAACAACCATGAGCTCATGACCTGTCCCATTGGTACAAGTAACCATTGCCCTGTTAAGAGTTGCATAACATACATTTAACAATTAAAATACTTAAATTTGATTAAATTTTAAATGAAATATAAAAACATTACACTCATCTATACAGGTAGGCAGAGATAACTGATTTCCATTTTTTTATGGTTTTTGCAATAAGGATTTTTGGAAATCAATAAAATCCTGATCAAGTACCAGTTAACCAATCCTAGTTTACCTTAGACACTTCTGATCAACCATCAATCAATTCAGAACAATCAGACTTCCATAATTAGTAAAATTGTTCAGCAAATTTATTCACTTTTTAAAACGAAATAAAATGACATACATATGTTTTTTAATTATTATGAGAATGCTACAACCCCTGGCTTATATTTAATTTTAGATTAGAAGATTAAGCTATGTTATTGCCATAAGATGAGGTAGGATGACCTTTAATATAATTACCTTTTATCAAAGTATCAACAAAACTCTTGTTATATTAATAATGATAATTCTGGGTTTGTTGTCTCCAGCTGAAGAGCCTTATTGTTTGATTATTAAACAAAACAATATTTACTAGTGACTAATGTTTATAATTATGAGCAAAATATACTTTTTTCGAAGATCAATATATGTACATATGTACAAATATAAAGCAACTAAAAGAACTGTAGTGACAATTCTTTAAGTATGTTGCATCTGCAACAGATGTTTTCTTGTATGAATTTTGGTTTGGCCTTAGCAGGTTCACATTTTGCTTTATTAGTTAAAAACTTTTTACCCAATGGCAGCACCACTGGGTCCGATTGTGAATCTGTGAAACCATCACGAGACCTACTCAAATACAGCCAAGCCACTTCAGATTTATTTATTGAACTTTATCAACAAAATTATATGAATTTGTTTCATAAGCTGCTTTTATCAGCAGAGGATGACGAATGGCTTAATTAGTTACAATATTTGTTTCAATAATAATTCTTTGAAATCACTTATAAGAACTGCTTCTGTACCACTCTGCAGTGTGAGAGATATTTAGTAGAGCACTTATTATATTAACCATTCAATGTAGCATTTTTTTTTATTTAAATCAATGTAAATACATATACACAGTAAATTTAAGAAAACCATTTTCGATCCAAGTAACCTTAGATTTAAAATCGTCGGACGCTATAGTTCTTATTCTTAAACAAGGAATTATTTATTAAATAATAACTTACCCTATTTCAGAATCTAATGAAGTGTAACTATAACTATAATATTTATTTTTCTTCATATTTATAGTTTTAATACATTTTATCCCAATTAATGTCAATTATTGTAATTAATAAAACTTTTGGGTAACCATCAAAAGAGTATTTAGTACACAGTACAGTTCATACACTATATTATTTATAAATAATACAAAATATTCTTATTATAGAAAAACAAATTTTGATTTTACTTCACATTATACGATATTTTTGTGTTGTGTTTTGTCAATGTCAAAACTTGGCGCCGCCGCCGATTGACAGCTCGAATTTTAAGTTTATAAACCACGTAAAGTTCTCTTTAAAACCTTGACCTCTTAATTTCTTTACAATTAACAGATTTACGTATAAGAAATGAAGATAAAACCAGAACCAATATCGTATATTTTTATAATAAAATACAGCAAGAAATACAGCAGCATTATAAACCAAAGCAAAGTCAGTACAATCGAGAATTAATTTTGTTCGTGATGAGAATGGGGGTATTTTGAATGATGAAGTCTTAAATCTGCGGTGATGGAAGGGATATTTTGAAAGATGTTTCAATTTGACGAGGCATTGGTTTTGCACGCGGCATACGCTTATGAAGAAAAGAAGATAGAAAATGGGATAAATTTGAATGAAATTCTGATTGCGATGAAAAGATTGAAAATCACAGGATTTCCCTTAAAATTCTGAGACATGGAGAAGGTTTAGTTGCAAGTCTGCTGTGGGTCTTTTTCAATATATGTTGGAGACGTGGCCTAGTACCAAAAGATGTCATCGTCCCTCTATAATAGGTAAAAGGTTCGCAGCATGATTGTAAAAATTATCGAGGAATAATCCTTCTTAGCATTGTGGGAAAACTTTATACTAAAGTACTGATTGAAAGAGTCATAAAAGTAACAGAAGAACGAATGTGGGATGTGCAAGCCGGTTTTAGGAAAAGAATGGGCTGTATGGATCAGATCTTTTCTTTACGTATGATTACATAAAAGTTTTTGGCTGTAAATCAAAAAGTTTTCTGCGCCTTCGTAGATTTAGAAAAGGCATACGACAAAGTTAAAAGAGATGATCTATGGTCAACTGGATCTATGGAAAAACAAAGCGAAAGTAATGGGGTTTGAAAGAGAAGAATGTTAGACAGTAATTGATTTAAATGTTAAAGGCAAAAAAGTAGAACAGGTCAGGAAGAGTTTATGGATTTATATATGTTTGTTGTATATATGTATATTTTTGTATTTTAATGTATGGCAGTGAGAGCTGGGTTTGCCAGGCAAAGCATGTAAGTAGATTTTATGCCTTTGAGATGCGATCCTTAAAAAGTATGTTATGTTATCCTATTCCCGTTCCCATCCTATCCTGATGAGGAAAGGGTGGGAAGGGGAAGAGGACTGAAATTAGGCCTCCGGCACCACACTCATTAGACGAAACACAGAGTTCTTCTACTTCACGCACGCACGTTTTCTGTGAGGTTACCGATTCATTACCTTACCGATTACTCACCGATTGAGCCGAGCCGGCTCTTTCGTGCAACAGATGTTGTTGTTGCGGGCTCTACCACCGTCAAAATGTCAAATTTATCAATTGACATGAATACCTATGTCTATATAATATAACATGCTTTTCTGAATTGGCGACAGTTTCGACGAATTTTTTTTTTTCATTCATTTTTCTTGTATTCAATGTTGAACTTTATTGTTTAGGTGCAAGGATTTTGTTTTGTTGATTATTTTTTATTTTTGAACTACTGTCGCGCCTTACCACCGGTTTTGAGTTTTCACTCCTCTCGACAGTCGTTATGGCAGCCTGTTTTTTTTGAAGAATAAATTCATGTTTCAAAATGCCACAGCTAAAAATAAAAGAGCTAAAGGCTAATTGAGAAAAACGAAATTAAAGACTGAGGTGAGAATTACGGTTCGATTAGTGCTCTGTGCAATGTTTTTCACAAAAGTATTGAACTTTTGGAAACAATTATTTACTTTATAACGAGCTTAATAAGGTTTTAATAAGATCCAGTATATTCCAGCGTGTATCATTTTACTCAAAAGATTGTTAAACTCAGTAGTCTGAAAAAATATTTTATTTTAAGTTTGATACCATCTTACACTTATGTTTAACTATTAGATTTTTATAATTTCATCACTTAATAATAATATATATTAGCACATACTTATGTTTGTAGCTGTAAACAGCCATAAGCTTTTTAAAATATAAGATACGATATATGTTGTATTGCGGATGAAGAAAATCCAATTATTTTTTTAGCAAGATCTCGGCGGAATTCGGCTTTTCATTTAAGTGCGAGGAAGTGAAATTGATTGGTGTTGGAGTAACATTGATACCGGCAATAGATTACAGCGAAGTCTCATATTTTATATTTATTTTAGCTCAGGAGAGACGTTATATCGTAATAATTTAAACTTAAGTGCTAAATGTACTTTTTTTTGTAAATAATTGTCTCTTAGTGTCAATATTGACAATCATAATTCTGAAATCATAAAGGTTTGACACTTCATAGACTTCTCGTGATATACCCGTTATATGTTTTTATGACGATTTATTGGCTCACATCTATAACAACATTGCAATGACATTGAGTCGCGGAATGATGGTTGGGGAGGGAGGGGGTTTTTGAGCGTCTCAGAAAAAGTTTTGAGGGTGTCAGTCCCTTAGCTCCCCACTTCTGGATTTACCACTGTTGACAGCAGTGGTAAACTACACTATCTCTCTTTAACTATGTTACATACATCATGAATATGTTATTGCATAGTTATCGGTTGGTCGTTAACGTGTGTAGGCGTAGTAACAAACAAATAAACAATCTTACATTTACATTAATAATATTAGTTTAGTTAGTTAGGATATTCCACAAGGATAAGTTTTGCAACTGATCTCCCAATTCTTCTCAAACTTAAAATCTGATATCATTTTAAATTTACAATTTCAAGCTACCAATTTTACTGCATTTTTCATTAGTTTCTTCTGTTTAAACGCTTATTATTTTGTTTAAATTATTACTCTTATATAAAGTATAAGTAGCATAAGTTTTGAAACTTTTATGTTATTTATAATTTTAATTATATTTAAAATATGTTTAAAATATGTATTATATTTATATTTAAAATATGAACAAAAATATTTCAGAAGGTTTTGTTGACACAAAATTGACCTACTTTTTTGGTTGCGTGATAAAGTAAAAAGAAATTGCTTCTTACATGTTTTTTTTTCAGGATTCATTAACATATTTTTGCGCAAAGGGTTCGTGTGAGAAAGGACACAATTAAAAAAATATAGGACGAAAGTTAGTTTAATAGTGTTAAAACAACCGTCGGTATAAGCTTTAATATTATATAATATAAAGTATAATTGTAATAAATGTAAGGAAGAGCATAGAAATTATTTTCTAATCGAAAATGTACATTTTTATATGTAATATATTATATTGTTCAAATAGGTAGTTAGAAATCGTCTTAAACATGGTCTAAATCAGTGTATAAAAAACCGATCAAGTTAATCCTTTAACAGTAGTTTTGTGTTTATCCCTCCCCTGTCCGGTAGGCAACACATTTACAACTCATTAGCTCGTTGCTGATGCCTAATGTTAGTAAAGTGTTGCAAAAATAATAACCTCAAAATAATTAAAACGGGAGGTATTAATAAAGTGGTTAAACACCAAAAGTAACAGACAGGTTGTTTAGACCTGTCCCAAACAGCTAAAGGTGTGTTAACATTTCCATTAAGGGACCTTTCACATTATAATTATAATCACCCCTTTACGGTTTCAATTGATCTGGAATCACTAAGCTTTGTTGTCGTAGCGTTTAACTTTTACGTTATTAAATAATGACGCCATTGAAATATGATGTAACTAAGAATTTCTTAATATTTATTTTTGTTAATTTCTGGGATATCACGATTTTCATAAACTCAATTAACATTTAATCGTTTCGTAAACCTTGTCATATTATTGGTTATTCTCTCGGGTCGCTGACTTACTCATTGTTAGCATTAGCCCCGGCCCTATCTCTCGGTAATTATGAGGTCATCCATCTAACACATCGTTGTCCTCTCCCGTCCCTACTTCATCAATCTTTACAGGGATTAATTATCCCGAAGATAAGACTATGTTATGTATTCTAATAGAGGATTTATTCAATTGTATTGAATATGAAAGATAATAATTATGTCTCACTCCAAGGTACTCTTTCAGAATTTCTATTTCCAGTGAATTAGCGCAAATCTATTTATTTAAACCCGTCATTCCGGTCGAGCCGGCCAATTCGTGCAACAGATTGGTGTTGCCGGGCTCTGCCATTGTTAAACCATATGTTAAACATAATGGGACTTAACTAAAAAAAATCAGTTGCCTGAACAAAATATTTGATCACCTAATTTGAGTCAATGTGGTCAAGGTGGGCCGTGTGACCGCAATCACAGTTTCAGGTGCTCATCCAGCGTATCAACATAATCCAATCAACATTTCCACAGTCACTGTCATTGCAACTTTGGATCCTAATGCGCTGATATTAAAGCTGATCGCTGGTAAAATAAAGTTTACATTATACTTTCTACATAAATGAAAATAAGGATGATGCTTAAGGAAAAAATATACTTGAGTTATTATCGGCGTGCGTCGATGTAACCCAATAAAGATTTATTACGAACTGACCTGTCTATAAATAAAAATATTTATATTTTCTTCAAAGAAAATGTAACATTACTGTGATATTCTGACAGGATTATTTATAGAAACTTTAATATACAGTCTTATAATAACAATGATAAGAACACGTGCCCGTCCCGAAGTGTGGCTTGTGATTTCGGAATTTAAGTTTTCACGGCCCTAGGCGACCTCTCACGTTTCTTCCACATCCAAATAAGTTCGTCGGTTGCGGGCACTCAATATTTTGTCATTTATATTATATTAGTTGTTGACCGTAGCTCCTCACTTGTGTGTTAGGATTAATGGGAGATTAACCCTATGTCCTATGTTTGTGTAAAATGTTTTTTTTTGTGACTGACTTGTCACTGTTTGCCCAGAGGAGGCATCTACATGGCTGGAAGCAGCAGAGCGCAGAAGGTCTAGCCTAAACATCTTTAAATAAAAAGTGCTCCTTCGGGCACCTCAACTCGGCCTGTTTATTTTGTTATTATAATTGGATTGAGAGGCCGCCGAGCTCTTAGGTCGCTTCGGCGGAAGCTCCATGGAGTAACTGGGCTCAAGGGCCTCCGAGCTTCGTCTTGGGCTGTCACTCATTACGCGATTAGCATTTCGATTCGAGGGTGCCCGAGAGGGTCTAGCCTCGGCTATATCGGTAGCTATTATCGAATTAAATGTTATGATGATTGGTTGAGTTCTTGAGGCGTCAAAGCATTTGTATTTATAATTTTAGTTGGGCTTAAGTTGTTTTCTGATTTAAAAGTTTGAGTAATAAAATATATAAGCCTCTAAGTATTAAAGGCATCCGTTCTTCTGGTTCATACGCACATATGTTATTTGGCAGTTATGGTTAGCCGCTTGCTCATTGACCTTTAAAAAAATAAAACTTTTGGTTTGTCTGTGGTATCTACTTGTATATTCCAGTACCTACTTTTAAGAGGTGTGAGATTTTATTTTTTTATTGATTTATACAAACTAACAATTCAAGCCTCAGAGTGTTTTTGTTTCCTATATTTTAGAGAATTAAAGTTTGAAAACTCTTAAGTGGTTTTCAATTCGTCTCTCGGTTTTACTTAAACTTCGAAAGGAAATTATTTGTTTCGCGTCTTGCACGAACAATTAATTTGTAAATAATTTTCAAAACAATTAAATTCTATGAAAATATAATTGATTATTTCGACTCGACCAGGTAGCCTATCAAATGAGATCAAATAAGAAATGCGTGAAAGTTTTTTCACGCCGTGTACTTTATTTTTCTTAAAATGGGCGAATAAGGTTTTTTTATTACAAAATTATAAATACATTTTATTTTAAAATACTTAGTTAAAGTATCTTAAAATAAAAACATATTTATGTACATTACATTTCTCTAGGTGAAATGTTAAATACGTATAGTTTTTAATTCACAATATTAACATATACTAAATGCATGTGGTATTATAGTCTCCTCCTCAGTATTATAATCCTATAATCTCTCTATAGTAAAATATAATATTATATCAAAGAAATACGACTTAGTATTTAAGAAAAAAGAGTGTACTCGTTCCTCAAAAGCCGGTAGCGCATTTGCTTTGCATTTGCATTTGTTGCGTATGTTCATGAGCGGCAGTGATCACCTAACTTTAGATGACTCTTTGCTCGTTTGCCCCCTTTCTGTTATCTTTTCTATATACATCTATATGATTAAAATGACAGACCAATCCGGTTGTAACCTAATCCAATCCGGTTATAACTTAAAAGTAACGGCCCGAGCCGAGGCTCCCGAGGGAGCCCTCGAGCTTAGTTACTGCAAAGAGGATTAGGCTAAGCGCCCTCTGCGCTCTGCCTCCTCAAACCCGGTGAATCTGTGAAAGCCTCCTCTAGGCTAACAATGACAAGTCAGTCACAAAAAAAATGACAGTAACACAATTCGGTGTGTATATCGTCCTATAGTTTGATTTTTCTTACTTGTAAATATGGAATTATATATAACATAAACGGAAAATGAATCTGTTCTCTGTACAAAAAAAAACAAACTAAATGCTTGTCTCTTTAAAAAATATATTACGATAACAGAGACAATAAAGAACATAGAGAAATATAATTTTTGATATACGCGCTGTCCGCAAGGAAATAGCATGTTAGAAAATTGCATTTAAATTATTCATAGGGATACATCTTTTGATCCTACGCTTGTTTTTATTACTTTATTCATTTTTAGGTGAGTCTACTCTTTAAATATAATTCAAGCTGATCCAGAAAGCTTCGTTCCGTCTTACAGTTAATTTTTGTTGTGTTACCTTATTGATTGTATTAATTTTGTGTTTACTAGATGGGTTGCATTCATGTCGATTCCCTTCATTGAAGCATCTTTGAGATAAAACGAAAAATCTGGTATCATCTTTCGTTTTTTTTGTATGCCTCTAGGTAGTATGCTAGAGTCCGCAAAAATAACTTTTGTTGCACAAATAGGCCGGGTCGACCGGTGAAATACTTTATAGGAGATAGACGTGAAGTAGAAGTATTCTGCGTTTCGTCTGACGAGTGTGGTGCCGGAGGCCTAGTTCTACTCCTCTTCCTCTTCCCAACCATTTCTAATAAGGAAAGGATGGGAAGAGGAGGAGGTTTTGATCGGGGGGAATAGGAAAAGGAAACATCATTTTTAAAGTAAAATAACTAATGTTACTTGATCATCCTGCATCTTCTACATTCCTTCTTCACAATTTCCTTTCTTCCAGTCCTCTACAGTTCAGCATAATATTCCAAAATGTCTAATCAACGATAATTTGTATATGTTGCGCCCGATACTACATTGATTTACCATTATTATGTACAAAATATAGTTTGTAATATCGTAATATCAGTGGTGCCTAGGACCGTAATACGCCTTTCCCATCTCGCGTATGTCTTCGTGCATATATTAAAATAGCTCAGTTTGCATGAGACAAAACAATATCGTCTCAGATAGGTGTATCAGGGGATTTACTCCGTCGGATGAAAGGTGACCTGGCGGAGCGATTGTTTTCATATTGAGAGATAAGCGTAACGAGTTACCTACCAATATAAAATCGATCTTTGCCGAAAATTTTATTCCTAAACGAGGATTTAAAATGTTACAGCTATTTTCAACGGTGACGATAAGCGTTGAATTGTAAGATAAGGTTGAAGGAATAACAGTTTATTTGGATCAAGTATTTCGAATGGAGCCATCTCAAACAAACTTATTTTAGCATTAGAAAAAAAACTAAGTATGAATGATACGTTATATAATTTTCAGTACGCCTGATAACGTGTTTGCAAAATTTTATGATGGTCCATTAAATTATTAAGATGTGAAAAACAAACAAACTTACATTGGAATAAATAATTGGTACATAAGATGTACGGATGAGATCCCGTGTTATCAGATTTAAACATATTCACCCAAACAGTCGGTGTCTTGACTAAAGATGTAAATTTAACAAGTGACAAGCTATCCCTGAAACTTGTACAATCTATGATTTGAATGTTGTAAATCAGAAAGACCCCGTATCGAGGCGATCCCTTCTGTCGGACGGAAACTCTCCAGCGGCTTGTACAATGGGGCTGCGATCGAATTTATCTTGATTTTCCTTTGTTATAATTATATCTAAGGTCTCTAATATATGTTATTCTATAATGTAAAGTTATAATTTGTGTATACTATACTATTCTTAAGTTTAATAGTAATTACAGGAAACTTTAACACAGCATTTCCGGTTCGATAAGCCGGTAATTTACTGGTGGAACAGATGGCCGAGGGGGTCAAATGGTTTTAGAAGAAAACACATATAGGAAAGTTTAGACCTCGTACAAGATGGACTAGTGACCTGGTATTGGTTGCGGGAGTGCACTGGATAAGGATGGTAAGGGGCTGTACTTTGTGTCGATCATTGGGTTCAAGGGTGGGTTTCAAGTTCCGGAGGGGTGGATTTTTTTTGGGTGAGAGTTTCGGAGAATATTTTTTTTAGCTGAATTTACCCGACAATACATTACGTTGTTCACGCGTTTTTATTGACGACCTAGTCATGTAATGGACTGTGGTTAATAATTTACGTCAGAAAAAAATCCAGTAGATATTCAGTTCAGATTCAGCATAGTTGAACGTTGAAGTTCGTTCACAGTCGTCGATAAACTACCAACTGCTCAACCGAATTACTAGTTTGAAGGGGTTAGTTAAAACTATATCATTAACCCAACAATTAGTATTAATTTATTTTATACTCTTCCAATAATATTTTTAATTATCTTGTCTGCAGACAAAACAAAAGTTTTCACAACCTGTTTAATTAATGCTAACCCATTCCGAATCGAATTGTATTCGAAAAGGCTGGAGTTTATAATTACCCTCGCTTGTATTCACCTTGGTATCTCATCGGTTTTGTTCGGAATATTTATTGGAATAAATGAAAAGTATTGTTCTCTACTTAAATGTCGTGCTTCTTTGTCTTGTTAATAGTGCTTAGTTTTATATGACTTAAGTCGTATGACGCCAAGGCAGGGTTTTTGTACAGTATACAAAAAAGTTAACTTCGCTCAATAATATGTGACAAGCTAAAGAATTCAAGGAAGGGTGTCGCAATCCACGAGAATGTTGTGTTATTGTGCACGCCAGTGATAATTTATACCATAGATGGATATATATTCCTACAAAATCACCGGTCATAAGTGGTCCAAAGCAGTGACAGCAACATTGTCAAATTGTGTAAAAAGGATAGCGTAATTAAAATAATAAGAAAAAAAGAGTACAGCTAGTGTCACTAAAGCGAAAATGTAAACACATGACGTAAGCTATACAAAAAGCGTGCTATTAGTACGCTTTTCGAAACTTCACTTTTCGACCGCATATCTGTTACTTTTTGTATTATATGTAGTATATTATAATGTAATTAGTGCACGCACCTTTGAATGCTCAAGACGACCTAGTCATGCTATGTTTCGAATTAATTCTTTGTCTACATATTTATACTGTATAAAGTTCAAAAAACTAATATGTAAAATGTTTATTTCTTATACCAATCTGGGACACTTATTTTAGTTCCTCTTACTTTAGCTTAAAGTTCACGCAATCGGATGGATCCCAACGCAAAGGAAACTGGAAACTATTTCGCGGACATCAAAGGAAGGAAAACTAATATATCTCGATATGAGTTTTATTCGGGATCTCACTGACGTTATTTTAAAGAGATTTCTCTTTATATTACAAGTACGTACAGGATAATATAAGGGTTGAAAATTATTGTTATTTTTTTAAAAAAAATATATGGAAGAAGGTGGCAAACAAGCAAGCGGTTCACCCGATATCAAGCGATCGCTACCCATAGACATCTGCAAGAAGCTAAAGATGCAGATGGATTTTAATGGACAGAAGAAAGAATAAACACAAAATTTCCTTTTCCTCTCCATTCCCTTCCTCGTTAAATCCCCATACTTAATTTCATTAAATCAAAAGATCCCGAGGACAATTACCTTATGTGATTTGTATATGTGTAAGTATTTCACCTACAATCTTAAAAAATGATATATTTTTTATGGTAGAAGGCGGGAGATAAGCGTCAAGTGACTTCCGCTACCCATATTTGTACACAGGGGCTTATCTAACATAAGGCTTTTTGGGCTGTACCCCAGGGCCACGTGAATATAAGGGCCCCCATGCTAGGGCCCCAAAAGTTACTTGAGAACGAATAAAAAAATATTTTTTCTTCACTATAGAGCGGTGCAAATGAAAGATCTTTTTGTTGTCGTTGTCTGAATAAATTCCAGATTGGTACAAATTAAAAATTAAAAGGCTCCATAAACTCACGGTCGGCCCCTATTTATACATCCGTAATAGTCAGATGAGTTTTTTTTTATGGAAGCAGGTGGCAAACGAGCAAGCTGATCACCTGATGTTGAGTGAATGCTACCCGTAGTCATCCGCAACAAGCACATGTGTAGCAGATGCGTTGCCTACCTTTAATGGACAGAGGAGACATGTGCATACACAGGAATAAGGATATTTCCTTTTCCCCGTTAACCCCCTCCCCGTCCAATCCTCTTCCCGTTTCTATCCTATCCTTATGAGAAAAGAGTGGGAAGGGGAAGAGAACTGAAATTAGGCCTCCGGCACCTCACCTACGCAGAGTACTTCTACTTCACGCCTGTTTTTTGTGAGGTCGTGGTATTTCACCGGTCAAGCCGACCCATTCGTGCAACAGATGTTGTAGTTGCGGGCTCTACCACTGTTAGTTACGAAGGAGTTGCTTTTTTTCTGTCACGCATCTACAAGATGTTTTTTTTTCTATCAAGCCCATTGCAAACCTGCACTGTACAAGTAATCTATAATTTTATGTGTAGCACCGGACAAGGTGTATACCTTAAACAGAAAACCTAGTTAATTCGAATGAAACGTTGAACTAACCACTAAATGTTTCGTCCCAATGTTTAGGTCACAACATATATGGTGCTGTGAATGTCATGAAATGTAAAGTTAATTCTTTGTTTAATAAGTTACAATAATGTATACTCTATAAATTCATTTTCGAATTGTTTGGAAAATCCCTTTAATAACACGTAGCCTATTTGATTCAATACATTCACGTAATGTGATCTAAGAAATGTATTCAGTTAGCTATTAAATTTAAAAGGCTATTTCAAATTTTACGAATCGAATGAATTAACTGATAGGAATGAATTATATGGCGACATAAATATATATTATTAGGCGTTCGAGATATTTAAAATTAATGTGAATACGTTTGCGAAGGAAAAATTTATTTCATGCTGACTAAGAAGTACTTGACTTGAGATGTCGAAAAATTATAAAACTGCCAAAATTTTACGACGCACTCAATTTGTTTTTTTCGAGTTGAACAAAAACCTGTTTAATATATTATGCGTGACAAAAGAGCGTCAGGTCACCTGATGTTAATAAATCATCGGCGTCTCAATAAGCGACAGGTGAAGATGGAGACGATTGTGATTTCCAGGCTTGAACCCATGTTAAGGGGGTTTGACCCTCCTTGGGGCATTGGAGCCCCTTATGGATCCGCCAATGTCTACAACACTAACAACAAAAACTACTTAATGGATTTTAATGAAACTTTACAATAATAACATCAGAATAACACATAGGCTATAATTAAAAACAATGTGTGAATTGTCCAAAATATAACGATAAGTGTCAAGTAAGGATGAAAAAATTTCGCCATTTGCGAGTTATTCTGGTGTGCCCTGAAAAACCGATAGAGTTACACGTGATAATAATGGAAATGTTCAACATAAATAGTTTCAGTTCGGCACAATAGTTAACCATTTATTAATTATAGGGCGGAATGAAGTTTGCCGGGTCAGTTAGTGTAAAACAGTGCTGTTACAAAATAAGAAAAAGTATTTTTAATATTTTTGTAATAATTTTTTGCGCTTCAACTAAATTTCACACAAAATTACGATTGAAACCTAGTGACAAGACGATAGCAAACATTTTCATTACCTAAATGAATTGAATTGTTTAACATTTTGTTTTATGAATGAAATTTGTACAGAAGATAATTCAATTTTTGGTCCTTCGCGGAATTAAATATTTTTATAAGATCTTGGTGAATTTTCGATTACCGTCGGGATGTAGGACCACTGGTAATCTTGGTATCTCCAGAGGGTAGCGGTGTAATAAAATATAATAACCATGGCAGTTGGCTTCATTAATGCTGAATTTCTTTTTTTTTCTAATTTTTAAATATCCAGTAAGAAAAGAAACAAAGATAAGTACTGATTTTTTATTTGAAATTCATATATATCTACGTATAATAAATATATCACCTAAGCAGTAGAGCCTATTTTACGTTCTGTCCAGGATTATTTTTTTTGTTTAGTTTTCTATAAATCTTAAAACTTTATTTATTGTAATAATATGTATATAATTTCTTTCGTCTTTTTATATTTAAATTTGTAAGTAATTGGCACGTTTGTACATTTTTGTTGTGTTGTGCAAATGCAATGTAATTATTTTTATGCAAGAAGTAACATGAAAATTCTTGTGACCTATTTTTACGCATACTTTACAGAGAAATGTTTTCAAACATTATGTTAGTGATCTTTTGAAGAATTAGAATTTTTATTAAAGGCTTTATAAAATACTTCACCGCATTATTGTCAATAAAAATTAAATTGTTGCCCAGCAGCTTGCTTATTAGTAATTTTATTACGCAATTAAAAAATATTAGTTTATTCCTTTTTTTCAATTTAATTCATACATGCATTTATTTGTCTTTAAAATTATGTAATATTTTACATCAAATAAAATTTCTCGAAGTGAAACTGCAACTGCTACGCTCAGAGTTCTCAACTTCAATAAATATAATATATTTTAAGTCGGCGCACGTTAAGCAATAAATCCTTCTCAAACTTCTCCACAGCATTAGCCGTATTTATTACTTCCCTAAGTAAGTAATATCAGATTGCCGAATACCCCGGAACTGTTTCTTTCAAAATACTTTTCTACTTCGTGTTGATAATTGCTCTAGTTTGGCCTTTGTCCTTTTTCGTTCTTTTGCAGGACCCTTTTGTTCTTTTGTTAAAAAGTTTTTTTGAAATGTAACTGAATTAAACTAAAAACAAAGAATGTTATTTAACATTTTAGTTTCCAAAAACGTTATCGGGTAAGATTAGAAAAAAAGTTTTTATATGAATAGTAAAAGAATCAAACACTACTCATTGAATTTGATTTGATGGATTGAAGTAGATTTGATAGATTGAAGTAGATTTTGTCAACTTTTTAATTTATAAGGTGTTTGTTCCTTGACCTGTAATAATTAAATATAACCAACAAATCTTTATTTCTCTATTGCTCTTATGAAGTCTCCAAATATTCTCTGAACACTAGAGTCGGCCTTAGGAACTAACTTACTTAATTAACGTAGTAACCTAACTTTAATAACTTAATAACCGCTTGAATGTTTTGATTTAGCTATAATATTAGTTTAGGATTTAATAATAACGTGTTATGTTCAATTCGCCCTAAAATAATTTAGATTGTCTGCGCAATGAATTCGACAAGTTCCTGTGTTTTTTTTTAGCGAGAGGCACACAAACTACATTCTTACATCCAACATTCGTTTTTAACTACAGATCTATCGTAAAGTGAACATTATTTAATTAAAAATTGAATTAGCTCGAATATCGTTAAGTCTAATGTTATAATCTGTTATATTGTAATGTGTAATTAATTTTATACATTCTTTTATAATTTAAGCAAGTTCATTAATTTTTATAAAGTTTTTTTGATTGTTTAGTCTGTGGTTCTTGAACGGTGTTTAGTCTGTGCGCCGAAATGTCACTCTCGCGCGCCAATCTTCCAAGAATTTTAAAAGTTAAAAGTTGTTAATACATATTTCTTATTTACCGCTGGCTAAATTTACAATTTTCACTATGTGGTAGTGATAAGTAATTTTAGAATTACAATTTACCCATGTGTTGGTCTGGTAAACTGAAGAATTCGCCTGGCGATAATTTGTAAGCTACAACATTAATTCTCAACGAACTGACCTACAAGGGTGCTGAACTGCCCTAAACTGTTTTGGAGGAAGAGTATTTCGGCCGTGCTCGTCAGAGATATTAACAAATACACTAAATGAAATTTTAAAGTGACGGTTGAAACAAATTAAAAAATAAAGAACGGAATCTACAACCGGGCGATGAAGAAAAAGGAAGCAGGCTCGGACACACGTCCCCTATAACTTTTTGTTCATTTATTTTTAATTTTTTTGAATGAAATTAAATTTCATTTATATTGTTTTTGGTTTACGTCATTTAAACTAACTAAAGAAATAACGTGACAATATATTTTTTATTTATTAAATTACCAACAATCCTAACAGTACTATTTTTTATGCAAGAAAGTGGGCAAACGAGCAAGCGGTTCACCTGATGTTAAATGAACACCACCTATAGGCATCCGCAATAAGAAAATGAGTTGCAGATGTGTTGCTTACCTTTAATGGACAAAGGGGATAGACAGGAAAAAGGATATTACCTTCTCCTATTCATCCCCTCTCTCATCCAATCCTCTTCCCCATCCCAACCTTTCCTTAGTAGGAAACGATAGGAAGGGGTAGAGGAATGACACCGGGCCTTCGGCATCTCACTCATCAGACGGAACTCATTATAAAACACTCATACTTCACGCCTGTCTTCTGTGACGTCGCGGTTTTTCATCAATCGAGCCGGACTCTACTACTATCACCAACAAAACAAAACAATCACACGAAAACTGAACAATTAAATAAAGTAAGTATTAA
>JWHW01042503.1:76513-100388 GCA_000931545.1 Papilio glaucus
AAATATGGTGATTATATAAAAATTACTGCGTAAATTATTGTGCGTAAACGGCTTAATAAGAGGTTTAAAAATTCATTTCTATTGTTTCTACAAATTGACCTACTAATACATAGAAAGTAGCGAAATACCTACCATATGTTACAGAATAAAGCTATTAACTACAAAAAATAACTACGCATGGCATATAATTTAATGGCGCTGTACGCGGCGGGTGCTGCATAAAACACGGCGGGTGATACTTGGTGACGATGACGAGTTGTGCAATGGATTTCTTTGTATTGTTTGATGGCCTAGAGTCGTTTTTTTCATAGTAGTAGGAGGCAAAGGTGCAAGCGGGTCACTTAATTTTATGTGGCTAGTGGTACCCAGCAGAACCCTTTGTTTTCTAGCTTTACGGGTATCTTAGGTATTCATAGATTAGGACTGTCTGGTTCCGGAAATACTTAGCAATTCTTGCATGTATCTATAATCTCCATAAAAACAGGATATCTATATTAGTTAGATACTTTTTATATTTTTATTATTTCTCGAAAAAAAAATCTATGTAGCGGCATCTTTTGGGTATTGGTATTGGCTGTTGGGGATAAAGATATGATCATACAAAGTCATAGAGGTGCGAAACTTTGCGAAAGCGAAGCTGTGGACCGTCACAGCTAGTAAATAATAACGCAACAATATATGTACATTTAAGTTTCACATTCGTCAGTAAATATAAGAACCTTATTTGTTTTTCGATTATTTATGTTACAAATCGAAATATTGGCAAGCCAATCAAGATATTCCCAGTACAGTGCGATGCAATAAACAACGCGCGAATACAACTAACTGTCGAGCCGACTCTAAATCTATGTGTTCGTTGTTGCTTCGTACAATATGAATTTACATCGTTTTGCAATTCGGTTTCTGCATTTTATTGAAGTTTGATTTATCGACTTTTCGTTGCCAAAGTACTTTAGGTGTCTGAATGGATTCTCATTTGTTTTCAAACAAGACGTTATTGATCACAAAGAAAGTATACAGTTTTATTAGGTACTAGCTGTTACCCGCGGTTTTTCTTTCTTAATTTTTTTTGTAATATGATTCCGCGTATAATAACTTCTAATTTGTGAGTTTGTTAGTTTGTTACGGTTTAACTCCTTAACGACTTAACCGATCATCACGAAATTCTACACACGTATCGTCAGGGGTACCTTTTATTTGTCCTGAAAATAAAACTGTTCCCTAGGGATAGGATATATCACAATATTTGTTGCCATGGTAATGCATCATGTTATAACAATAACAACTTATTGTCACCTATAATTCGAAGTTATTATGCGCGAAACCATCATCCAAAAATTTCCAGCGTAAAAATATGGATGCGTGCGAAGCCGCGGGATATAGTTTGTCTTTATATAATACTTCATTATCATTACAGCTTACCATATTCATAGAAAATTCCTAAATAACAGTCATCCGTGATATTCCAGTGATCTAACGTGGGTTTTTATATCGTTTAGTAAGCAAAGTTCTAATAAGTTGTTTTTTCAACGCTTAAATTCAGCGTAAACATTTGAGCTATAAAATGATTTTACGATTTTCACCTTCCGGTGTA
Organism: Papilio glaucus; assembly: GCA_000931545.1. NCBI lineage: Eukaryota > Metazoa > Arthropoda > Insecta > Lepidoptera > Papilionidae > Papilio > Papilio glaucus. The sequence continues at coordinate 78,108 of JWHW01042503.1, forward strand.
ATTTCATAGTGCTTACAAACTAAGCGGATGCATGTTAGATAAAACGATGAGAAGATTTATTATTTTGTGTTATTAATATTAGAGAATGTTGAAACATTTTCAACACAATCTTTTCACATTTCCGTATGAATTACAAATACATTCTTCATCCACATCTTGTCGCGACAATGAGAAGTAGACAGACAAAAACCAGCTTAGTGAGAATTGGACACCTCCTGTTTGAATCCTAAAAAATAGACAAGTAATCGCAGCCATTTTAAATTTATGTGCGTACATACATTCGGCAATGATTTTTATTTGTACAGATTAAACAATAAATATATTATTGAAATCGTAATAAAAATATATCCTGTGCTCTGCGGGAAAGACAGGACTTTATGGCACTAAACCCTCTTCGAGTTCCATGTAAGAGGGTTTCAGGATCTCCAAAAAACACATCGGAACTCTTTGCACTGAGTTTCTGCACGACCCACGCACCGCGCGTACACTCACGCACGATAAAATAAGATAGAAAAGTTCTTATATCTACATATGTACATATGCGTATTCCCACTCGATTTGATTGAATCACAGTGTTACGTAATTTCGCCAGAAAGGCTTCAGTCTAGATTGAGTAATAAAATCAGTGCCGAAAATTTTCCCACAAACCTACTTTCCTTTCAATTTTACTTATTGGTTATAGACCTTCGACGGTATTCGGTGACTGACCAACCTTAATAAACTTTATTTGCAGGTACATATCATCGATCGATTGTGAATTTCGTCTGTTTATGATTTCACTGAGCACATTGACTGACAATTGTGAACTAAACGAATAATTAAACGTTTCACGTATCACGTGCGAAACAATCTTTTTAAGAGGTTATTTCTATACATATCATGTCCAACCGAATAAAATTTAGCTATATCTTCTATTGTAACTTAAATTTCAAAGTAATAATTAAAGAAAATTACAGTTTATAATTTAACTTCACCAGTTTACAAACAGTCGAGAAATGATACGCCAAATTGTTAATGATTCGTTCATGTATGGATGGATGTTTGTTACATCTCTACATCAGAACGGCTAAACTAATCTGGATGAGATTTTGCACAGAGATACACTATAGTCTGGAATAGCACATAGGCTACTTTTTATCCCGAAGAAATGTACGGTTCCCGTGGAAAACATTAGTTTTCGGTTTTTTACAGATGTATGGATCTCTATATATATCTGTATATATAAAAAAAAATGTGCATGTATGTATGTTCTCTATAGACTCTGAGACAGCTGGACCGACTCCGGTGAAATTTTCAGGAAATCTTCAGAGTATCCTAGCGTGTGAGTTACCCGGGTGAAGCCGGGGCGGATCACTAGTTCTCTGCATCTAAGACTTCCGCACTAATAAATAATGTTAATAAATGAGTTTCATTATAAAAGAAGGTGAGCGTGTCATCTACGTATTTATTGTTTGGTTAATGGATCCATCGAGCACAGCGAGGGGAACTTGTAATTAAAATATTTCAAAGGCTCATGAAAATATCGGATAAACCTATTCTTGTTAGAGCTCTTTTAGATCGAGAATAAACCGAAGTTTATTATTAATTCAAATTTATAGACTTATTTACTTCAGACAAAATTATTAAAATAAATTGTAAATTCATAAATGCGGTACATCAGACCTACACTCGAAAGTGGTAATAATATTTTAATTTGTTATTTCAATATAGTGGTATATTAAATTCTGTTTAAATATCTGGATCACTTGATGACCACAGATCATATCTGACGTGTTACATGTTTGATGTTCGCATGGCGTAATAATTAACTCGTTGCTTGTGACAGTACTTGCGAAACGTGTTAAAACCATTAACACCCATTATTCTTCCTTAAAAGATCATGGCTATACAAATGTCAATATTAAAAGCTTACTCAGAAGTGCAAGTGTTGGACACAGGAATAAATTTTGCCGTGTTATCATTGTATAAAGATGGCTGCCTCAATATGCCTCTGTGGTATTCCGAGTACAAAACCATTTAATATTATGGCTGCTATTATTAATACCATGTTTATTATACTATTAATAAACTTGTAAGCAAAGATGTTACATACCTCCAGATACCGGGATCCGGGATACAAAAGTGAAGCCATCTAAAGTCGCCAATTGGCGACTTTGTAAAATCCCACGTAATCTCAGTCGTTCGCTTCCCGCAGCACGAATTCAATTATTTCCGTTGTGATTTTTTTTTAATATTTTAAAAACACCGTTAAAATAGAAAACAATGCAAACTTACAACGTAAATACATTAAATATCAAATAAATATTATTCTCCATCACCCTGCCCATACTGTAGTCCATACTGTATAGGTTTTGGCTACAGTTTTTTACGGCCGGCCGCCTGCCTGACGCCAACCCTCCTCGGGATTTTTTTTATTAATGAATAATTAATTAATTTACTTTTATTAAACTCAAAATATGTTAAGCATATATACATTCGCGGGAAAAGTCGACTGAAATTTTTGTACGCTCAATTTGGTACATTCCGTATGTTGTACCAAATTGAGCGTTCAACGGACATCGGACAATACGCGGTATCTGGTATATAAAAATCTATACTTGTAGCTGTTTAGATGTTATTAATTATTTTTAAGTTACTATCAGACACATTATACGAGAAGCATTTTTTTATCAAAACAATTGTACCAGACTGTCGAACTATCAAACGCAACAAGAGATTGCTTATTGAACAAACATTGTCTTTGTTTTGATCTATGCGAAGTAAAGCAATGTATCAATTTGGTAGCGTGTTTTATTAGAGCATTGGCCCCAGAAGCACATGCCTGGATTGAAAGCATTTGCGAATTTCACATATAAATCACGTTTAGTATGTACATAGGGCGTCCATCGGTTTCGAGCTAGCTTTATTGGGACTGCCCGATCCTGTTTAAATTACTTTCGTTCCGTTCGATGCCAATAGCGACAAGAGCTATCTGTGCATCGGTGAAAAACTTTATGTTACATGAATGGGTCAACACGACCGCTAAAATACCACGAGCTCCCAGAAGACTGGCGTTAAGTCGAATTATTTTGCGTTTGGTCTCATGAGTGCAGTGCCGGAAGCATAATTCTAGTCCTATTTACCTTCCTATCATTGGAAAGAAGGAATGGACAGAGGTTTGAGGAAGGAGTTGCTGGATGGGAAAAGGATTTATCCTTTTTTCTCTTTATCCCCTCTCCATTAAAGGTAGGCAACGCATTTTTCTACCGCCATGTCGATCGCCACTTATTCCGGTCGCTTCCTCGTTTGCCACCATCTATAAACAATGAAAAGATGGAAGAGTAAAAAAATAGAGGGAAAAAAGATAACAATAGAAGATATCTGAATAATATATTCAGTATACTTCATGTAGTAATATAAAATAAGTGTCATGTAATTATTGTCACCCTATTCATAAGTGGTTTCGCTTTCCGTGGATGTAAAACACAGCATTCGCTTTGTTTATAACATCGCAGTACCGGAAAGATGAAGCATGCATAAATAGGAACAACTCGAGAGCTTGAGGTATGTTTATAATTAACCATCAGGATTAGTAATATCTAAATTTAATGTACTCGCTACCTTTGCCGGTGATTGTTACATATAAACCTTTTCGTTATTAACCGTTGAAGCCATAGTTGGGCTTTTAGCTAGATTTGATATCAATTTAAATAATCAATAGCTGATGTAAAATACCATAATATACAAACTGATCTCGACGACGACGCTCCGAGCATGACACTCCGGGTAAGGATAAAGCGAATGACACCTCTTTAAAATCGGTCAAGACGTTTAGGCAACAGAACGTCACAGCGAAACGGACATATACATACCCGCTAACAGAGGCGGATTAACCCTAAGGCAAAGTAGGCACGTGCTTTTTTCGATGTCAGGGGCGCCCAAAACGTTTTTGCTTACAGGCGCCTCAACAGTTAATCCGCCTCTGCCCGCTAAAAATATTAACTCTTGTCAGTGGGGAGAAAATAACCTATATTTTACTCAACCATATCTCAGTCTCCGTCCCAGACTAGAGCATGGAACAACTATTTAAACCGAAAAGCATACTTCTACTTCACGCCTGCTTATCGTGACCGTGATCGTGATGTACTATCACTGTGAGGTCGTGGTATTTCATCGGTCGAGCCGGCCCATTCGTGCAACAGATGTTGTTGCGGGCTCTACCACTTTATAATATTCTTCATTGTACGTTTAATACAATTAAAAAACGCATAAAAATAAATGTGGATAACTCACTATAATTAAGGATCTTCTCAAGGATCACCGCAAAGATTTGTCTTGGCCAGATCGTCGGCCCATATTGTGGGAGGCCTATTGCTGTCGCTGCTCATCTTGTACTTGGCTGTACTGTAGAAACTTCTGCCTCATTGGCCAACCTTTCTACCAATAATTTTTAAATAATAATGAAAGTAAACAATATAAAGTAGTAACTAATGACAAAATAACCAAAACGAATGATGGAACAACAAACTAAAATACTTGAGAAAGAAAGGAATAAATATTCTGTTTAGTGTGACTATTTACTCGTAGTTTTCCCTTAGTACTCTGAACAAGGTGCTATATAACAAATGAGAAAGCTCAAACAAGTCACGTTTAGGCGTATTTTGTTACACGAGAGAGAAAAACGACGACTCATCGTGTAAATAATATAAGTTGGGCGCGATAATTTTACGTTTTCAAATTTCATGTGAAAGCGCGGCCCTTTTAAAAAAAAATATATTGAATATACTAGCCTTAGACCACGACCCACCTGATGTTGAATGGTGATGTGGTCGAAAGATGGTACGCGGTAGTTTAGCAACAGCCTATTCACTCTTCTTTGAAGGTACCCACGTCATAATTGGACGGAAACACTGGCGCTGGCAACTTGTTCCAATCCTTTGCCGTACGCAAGATCAACGAAGATTCGAATCGTGTAGTTCGAACGCGCGATACATCTTCTATATAAGACTGGAGACCAGTCGTGTGTCCAAACGTTCGATGGTAAAACTAATATAAACTAAAACAATGACTTAAGATGTAGTAAACTTGATAACAAACAGTTTGCTGTTTGTTAACACGCCGTTTAATTACATTTAGACTCGCAATGCCTTCTCACTTCCCTTTTCCATTGTGTTTGCCTGAGATGCAAACACTGATCTCACAGTTAATTACAATTGTACCGTGATGTACCCAGACGATAGCACAGATATTTATATTTATGAATTATGCTCCCAGTAATACGTTAACCTTTCTATATCACTATAAAAATAAAATAAAGTGTATAAAATATAATATACAATATAAAATAAATGAATAAAGTTTTTTTAATTATTTCTTATATTTATGCGAATAGTACATATTGGAATAAAACTAGCATAAATCTCAAACCAATAATTAATTGGAAATAAAAGGGTACTTCGCCATCAACTTTTGACATTGACACGTCTGAAACCTCAGCTCCCCTCTCCCCTTGTGACCAAGAGCGCTGTTTAGTACTGGAAACGTCGGGAACCAGAAAATGTAAAATCAACGCGATAAAATCCGTAAAAGTAGTTTTATTCTAATAAAGTGCTATTACAGCGTTCGTCTGTCTGTCTAATCGAGATAATAATTATCTTTATTAAATAGATTTCCACACAGTTTTAGTAGTTTAGAGTGATTTATGAGGAATGTTTAGCTGTATTATTCATTAATGTTTTGTGAAAATTGGAATCAACCAGGCTGGTATGTCATTAAGACATAAAAAATGTTTGCGTATATCCTCTGCTCGTTTAATTAGACGGGCCATTTAAGAATGGTCTGAAACAAGGTAAGAAAAGTAAGAAATGGTTCTTCAAGAATATTCGCACGGAATATTTACTATTAATATTTACTTTATCTCTCGGTCCTACCGTATTTTTATCTCTTCTTCCTCTCCTTTTTTAACAAACTTTCTCAGGAGCGTAATAATTTTCAAGCGTATGTATATAATGTATGTATTGTATGTTTGTCCGTTCCACCTTAGGCTTGACCGAATTTGAAGAATCAGGTTTCATTCGATTCGTATTTTCCCCGAAATGTCATAGGGGTAGAGCCAGTGGTTTTTTTTTAAATAAACTACTATTTTTTGTATGTCTGTAATGGATAAACTCAAAAAGTACTGGTCCGATTTAATACTAATAGAAAGGTCATCTGTAAGCGAGTATCTGTCAGTAAGAATCTCACAGAGGACAGACGTGAAAAAGAAGTATTCTGCGTTTCGTCTGATGAATACTAGGTGCTGGAGACCCAAAGCTAGTCCTCTCTCCTTATTACAAAAATGTTAAGGAGTTAGGAAAGGATGGGAAGCGGAAGAGGATTTGACGGACGAGGGTGATGACAGGAAAGGGATATATTCTTTTTGCTATCTATTCCCTCCCCTGTTCATTAATGGTAGGCAACGCATTTGCAACGTGATAGACAGTTGTAGATGCCTATGGGTGGCGGTCACTTAATCTGCTTGCGCGGTTGCCACCTGCTTCCGTAGAAAAAAATAACATAGGATATAATGATTTTTTATATTTACGCGAGTACTACACATTGAAACAAAACTAATTTTACGGATTTTATCGCGTTTACGTTAAGTTTTTGTTCCCGACGTTTGGAGTACTTTGCTGCGCTCATTGTCACGGGAGACTCCCGTAGTTTTCCAACATAGGATATGTTTTTTATTTGTCTATCCCGGGCGAAGCTGGGAAGACCTGATAACTTGACATATATTTGTTATAATGACGCAGTCAGCACGAGTCGCGAATTTGGTTTAAATTTTGTTAATTGAAATTCCAATTAACTTTATATGCTAATGGCGCGTTACCTCGCTGCGAATGTTACCAATGAAATTTATCAGACAATTTACTATAACTGGTTATTAACTACTAAATTTCTGTTTGAATTAACAATATACGCGACATCTTTGTTTTTAAATTGCAAAAATTATTGCTTTTCACTGCATAAATTGTACTTTACATTGATATTATATTATAAAACTGCGATGAAAACAGATACAACACATTAAATAATTACACTACCAGTATTAATTTGTTTATTTATACTTTTATAATATACAATGCTATAAAGTAAATACAATTATGATTAAAAAAACGGAAATGTCAAAAGAACAACAAATTAACAAGCATTCATTAATTTAAAAATCTAATAAAGTCGACTGAGTGTCATAGTTTCGTTAAGGTACCTAGGTAGGTTAAGGAAACTATGATACACCGGGGAAGAAAACCAATCGAACAACAATTCACTCTTCAAAATCGGACAACCTGAGTAAAGGTTAAGGCTTATATTAATTTAATTATATAAATTGAAAACAATTCCATTTATCAATAACTTCCGAAGGTCCGGATGTCCTTAAATGACTGCGACAGATCGGGATGCAAAAAATTAGCCAGGATAATTTGTATAGCGATGAGGCGGGATTGCGTCCTACGGTCTTCATTTCGAAACCGAAGTCCGTTGCGGTCGGCCGCGAAGCGGCGACTCAGCACTTTGCGCGCGCGAAATGAATAAAAACTAACAGAGAAATACTTTAAAATGTGTAAGAGCGATATAACTTAACTTGCTGATGTAGACTAAGTTGTATTAGATAGTGATAAATAAGTTACAACTATTTATTTCGGGAATTAGCAATGAATTAATAAATAACATTTCACCTTCGCCCAAATTCATTATTTAAGAAGATAAGGCAGAGGATAACGAATGGTAAGTAATTATTTAAGTAATTGTTCTGTTAAGTAAGACACAAAATTGCATTTATTTATACACATACATACATACACACAGGCACGGGATGGATGTGGAAAGTTGATGTATGGGTTTTTAATTTCAAATTCGGATTTTTAAAAATCAATTCCATTTTTTTTCCAAATCAAATACGGACATTGGCATATCAAATTCAGCTTTTTAAAAATAAAATTGTCCTAATTTGATTTTTAAAAGGCTGTATTTGATGTACACTAGTTTGAATTTTATTTATAAAATGCGGAAATTGATTTTCAAACGTCCGAATTTGAAGTTAAAACCCTGTATTACAATATTTATAGGCTTCTTATGCCTGACAGTAATAAAAAAAATGTTTTTAGTCTCATTATGCTGTTAAATAAGTTGTGTTTTCGTGTTAAAGAAGAATAACCTGCAAATTACACTTAATAACTTATTGTATGTGTACAGTAATTCATCCGGTTATCAATTAACAATACATCAGTGGAACTCCTTGGGCCGTATAGATGTTTAATTGCTCGACAAAAACACTTATTAAGTACAATCTGTGAAGGATATAATTACTGCAATTTCCGTTTAATTCTTAATTCAATATACCACGTGAAATGATCAACTAGCTAAGTGGTTGTTGTGGCTGAATGTATGTGTAATATAGGTACAATTTCGATGGATATGATTGTATGATATATGATATGATATGATTTTGTTTAAATAATGTACAGACGTATGTTTTACAATAGAGAATGCTATCGGTGTTCCAGTTTTTTTTTATATTTGAGAACGTAATATGATTTTTTGCTCTTTTAAACGGCCAGTAGTTTACACAATAATTCAAAACATTTGAAACCTCAATTAAGTTAAATGATTCAGTTGTGTATTCTTTCAAAAGTGTAAAACTTTATGAGTAAAACTTGACCAATTTCAGAATGTTTTTATAAATATGAGGAAGATAGAGAGATTACAGTATAATTACAGTTGTAGCGAAAATACAAGAAAATCAACCACCGGATATTTAAATTAAAAAGTATACAATTAAATAAACGCGACATACTAAAGAAGGGCGCTATAAGGTGTACCTGTAACCGGCGAGCGTGTATGTGCAACATGCGAGAGAAGTGTGCCAGGTTCGCGCCTAATGGAAATCCGTGATCTCTGCTCACCCTCTGGGTTACGGGCGTGAGCTCATATTTAATTATTTTAAATTAATCGATATTCTAAATACAAATAAACATTGTATAATATAATAAAATTATATGTTATTAAAAATTGAATAAATAAATGATTCATTAAACGACTCTGGTTGATACTTTTTATCGACAAAGGTATTGTGGCGCTACAAGTTTATGGGTTCACTTCTCCAATATAATTATTTCGTATAAGCTTATCTTTTTATCAGATTTATACTCTTAGCAATTGTTAAAAGTAATTTACATACATGTTTCCGATTTCTTTATGTGGTCGCATAACATTTTTATGTGACATTTGCGAATTTCGAACAAAGTTTATTGTGGTTGTGATTTAATGTAAAAAAACAACTTATATAAATAATTTAAGACAGTAATCTCTAATTAGTTTATCGTTCTCGTATTTTTACGTACAAAAATTGTTTAAAATCTCAGTGTATGGCTTACAAACTTTTCGCTCTCAAATTAGACTATAATTTTACTGTTAAAAGTTTTCTCAATACTTGTAAATATTTAATTAATATTTGTTTAGTACCTTTTGCGTGAAAGATTAACAAACTACTTAACCATTTATCCATTCATCTATCCTTTCATCCTATAAAATTATCATGTTTTAATATTTGTTGATTGTTTAGACAAGAGGCACATTCAAAGTACAAAAGAGCTTAAAACAATCAATCAAAGGCATAGGAATTATAGTATCATTGATATAATTAACATTACCGTATCTAGTTTAAATTAATTGACCATTCAATAAAATAAAGAAGGATCAAAACATCAGATATAGATTTGCTACCAACTACTAGAAGTTAAATGAGCACAAAACAAGTTAAAACGTTCACATAAACGTTATAAATATTTCAAATTAATTCAAAACGATGCGTTAGCGTAGTCAGTACTGTTTTAAAGAGTTCAAAATGTGTTAAAACAGGTCGTCGCTTTCAGTAATGAAACCCTTTATGTACGTGAACTATACGCTACAAAGACTGTTTATAATTGCTTCCAGACAAAAGATAATTAAAATATACCACACCCTTCCACACCTACCACATCCTTCGATATAGTATGTTTCACGTTAAGTTTCCTCTAGAATATCATTGTCTAATTAATTAGGGTATGGATTGTAACACACGGTCGTGGGTTCCAATTCCTCTTTTCCACTATTGTCGTGTACCTTCTTCTGTCGCAAGCTTTCGATAGATTCCATCCTTCCTTTCAACCGATAGTCGTCTACTGATGGACGGCCTTCCCCATTGATCGCCACCAAAATCGTTCCACTGGCGCTCCCATCTAGTTGACTCCCGCATCTTTGACCAGATCGTCGAGCTCAGCTTGATTGGTATGGTCAAAATATTGGTAAAATTGGTTTACAAAGCTAAATTTCATGTCTAACTAAGAAGTATATACAATTACAAACATCAATACTTTAATGCCATCATACGAATAAAGGGTTTTGAATTTATTTTAATAGCAAGGCAATAATGATATTCTTGGTTGTTTGCAATTATATATTTAGATTATCATTGGTTGATAATTTTTATAGATTTACATATAAAGCATATGTCGCGTACTTCTATAATACTATTATATTCTACCTCTTAGTATTGCGTATGTCGGTCTCTTTTACGCTTTTGATTAAAATCTTTCTTCTCGCTCATGTAACGATTCCGGTCTAAACGTGACGCATCCTTGAAGTTCCACTCTCGATTCTATAGGAAGAGGTTTCCCAAGTATGTGGGCAACTTATTTGTGTCAATATCGTTTAAGTACCCGATGCGTTAAATTAAAATATTTAAAAATCATTAATTATGCTGACCGTATTTTTTCTATTCCATCCAAGATACAATTGCGCTGAAGTAGGCCAGGACAAGAGAATAACTGATATAATAAACAACGCAAATATAAACAGGAAATTTGCTACAAACATTAGTGAACTGAACTAACAATTACATTTAGGCATATGCTTCACGAAAGGAATACACATACATATCGTATTCAATAAAAAATTTCAGAAGCGGATGAAACTAGTATTGACATATCAAATCTGACGCCAAATTTTGTATTTTAGCTACTCAATAGTTTTTTAATAACTAATAATACTAGCGCCTGACCACAATCCCACTTGATGTCGATCTTGTTGGTGGAAGTTGATGTTAAGTGGTGATGTGGTGGAAATATGGTAGGCACTAGTTTAGTAACAGCCTATTCACTTATAGTCTAAAATTAATAAATAGAATAAGTCTAAGCAATTATAAGTAATGTACAAGTTGCTCGCAACAAGTAGTCTAGTAGTAATACTTTATTAAGTCAGCTATATGTAGATGTATAAAGTTATGTACATAATATGAGCGTTGATAACTATTATTCTATTTTAATTTACTATACATGGAACACATACTCATATTAAACATTTCTCCTGGATGGAATCTTTAAACATTCAAAATATAACCTCCGTGGTCACCACATTCATAAAAATAACACCGAAGTTTTTGCTTTATGTTAACTAGCTGTTATCCGTGGCTTTCGCTTCTCTCTGGTACTTTTTGTACATGATTCTGTACCAGGCCATAAAATCTTTATTAAAAAAAATACATTATTCTGTGACATGTGCCAAAAAGTTATTGTCAAATCATTTAACTGTAATTTCCATGGCAACCGATACTGTGAAAGTTTTTGTGTATTTTATATCCTATAATAATAATAATAAATAATAAATCAGCCTTTTCTGGAATGTTCTCCACTGCAGGGGCACAGACCTTCTCTCTGAGAGAGGGTAGGGGCCGCAATCCACCACGCTGGACCAGTGCGGGTTGGTGGATGTCACATGTCTTCGAATTTATTGGTTCTAAGACATGCCGGTTTCCTCGCGATGTTTTCCTTCACCGTTTTTGTAGCAGTGGCGATGAAATAAATTAAACACAAAGTAAAGCGCCTGCGGGGATTCGAATCCACTACCCACATTCGTAAGTCAGGGCCTAAACCACTGAGCCACCACTGCTCCTTATATCCTATCCCTCGGGAATATTATTATTTTCGGTACAAAACGTAAGTACCCCATGTTATTTTCTGTACCTTTGACAATACGCGCGCATAATTTGATGATGGTCGGTTGAGTCGTTAAGGAGTTAAAATGTAATTAAATTTGACATAACATTAACGAGATAACGGCCGTGGACGTGTCTCAAGCAACAAACTATTCAATCATCTTACAGGCTATCGGACGAACTTCGGGGTCTAAAGTAAACAGGTCATTTATCAAGGGTCGATCAATAACCACATCCTTCGATATAAAGTCATTTTCCCTCCTACTCATTATTAAGTTGATTATCTGTTTAGTTATGCGAGGGATTTAATCAAAGATGAATAGATTCCTTACTTTACCAGTACATGGTATACTACTTAAATATTATAAATGTCAATGTCAGTATGTTTGTTACTCTTTAACTTCTTAACGACTCATCTTGAAATTTTGCACACACATTGTCAGGGGTACAGAAAACGATATCGGGTGCTTTTTACTCCGAGGAAAAAAGTGATTATACGCGAAAATCGAGTTACAAGAATTGCCAACGAGGACAATAAGAAGCGAACGCGTGAAAAGCCACAATCAACTAGTATATTAATAAATTGATTAAAGTCGTTAGGTGATTTGTCAGGTTAGGTTTAAAAGATAACTCACTATTTGAAACTTTATAGGTTTAATCCAACTTATTTTACAATTTAGACTTTATTTTAGGGCTTTTTCTTTCACGTCGGATATGCTTCTTTACCCGTACGTGCCGAAACGTCCCTCACCGATGTAACCTGTCAAAACTTTATCTATGTCCGTTCCCTCATCGGCTCGTCCGCGTCGGTTGCGCCTTATAGATTATTGCCATCCCAACATCCATAGACTTACAGTTCAGAATATTTTACCAAGTAATTTAAATTATTGCTAACAGGTTAAGTTAGTTAAATATCTCTTTAATTAACTCACAAGTCACAAAAATATTTTTATGCACATTAATGTATTGTCAGCCTATAAAGGAGGGAAAAATTCAATACCAGAAAAATCCCAACCTTGTTTGGAGTGAACCGGCTGTGTCAACAATCGCGAGTGTGATTGCGTGTCAGAAAACAAATGAAAATAACCATTAGGTAGTCATAACCCTGCCCTACTCTGACACAGATAATATTGTTTCTAATTTGTACGTCAGGTACTAAAATAAATACTTGATTTAAAAAATTAGACATTTTCAATCGATTTCTTATAAACTGGTACGATGTGGTTTTCGTGCTCGAGTTGGCTTATTCGTTAATTTAGAAATGAGACATTATCAAAGGTTTGTTTTATGTAATATAAAACGCTGCTAAATGCAATATAAATTGTCTCGCAAACATGTCACCTAGCTAATCGTACACGCACGACATTGAGATCGCGATGTTTTTACTGCAATTTAAATACTATGACCAAAATGTAGTGCAAATACGCCCGCAATACTTTTTTTACACCAGTAAAGGGTGGTAGCACAAATCCAGGGCGATATGTGCACGAAAATACGCACGTACGCAAGTATAAATTCGCAAAAAAGTATAATAAACAGCACAGCCCTATTACTTCATCTTTATCATAATTACTATCATCATCATTGATTTTCAATCTGTGTCGGACACACATTTTTGTCGGTGACTTTTCGGAAGGAGAAAAAAAGATCTTCGAAACTGTTCCAAATTCAAATAAACATGTTACCGAAGCATGTTGTTCACGCGAACCTATAAAAAATTATATATTATACTTAGAAATTATAAAAAATATATTTTGTTTGTTTGTAACGAAGCAGTGCAGTGGCTTAGTGGTTTAGGCCCCGACAGGCGCTTTACTTTGTGTAATTTGTTTCATCACCACTGCTCCAAAAACGGTGAAGGAAACAACAAAACATAAACCGGCATGTCTTAGAACCAATAAATTCGAAGACATGTAACATCCACCAACCCGCACTGGGCCAGCGTGGTTGATTACGGCCACGTCCCTCTCTCGGAGAGGAGGCCTGTGCCCCTGCAGTGGGTAACATTCTATAAAAAGGCTGATTTATTATATTATTATTATTACATGTTTTAAAATTATCACATTCGGCATGTAATATGCTAATTAAACAAATATTTTCCAAAAGACATTCGAAATTGTTTTGGTATATATTTAACTGGAAAATAAATAAATAATTATTTTGATTTGATTTACTTCGGGACTATTTAAGGCTTAATAAATTAACCTAAATATATAGAGGAGAGCACGCCGAGTAGGAAACTGGATCTAAGTAATTCTCATGAAAACTTTGAACGTACCAATAACCTCATAGCTAGCGGCGTTCTTATCAAAACTTTGACAATATTCATTTTCTAAGACGAGTTAAACTGCGCTGACTTACGCTGAAGCACAACGTCTCTTCGCAATGCCAGCGGATCAAACCGGTCAGTAAGAGCTCGGTGGTTGACGATTCGAATCCTTCTCCGTTGTATGCGGTCAAATGGAAGAAACTGGTATTGGGGAGCTCCAACCCAGAGATGCGAGTGACTCCATGTGAAACGCAACTAGTGCCTTATACAGCTGGAGGTGGTGGACAGGCGAAAACTACTTCGTTCGACTATTTTCGCTACTACGCTTCATCGTAGAGCAACAACCTCTTTCTCAGGGCTCGTCCTACCACTATATATAATGGGTCTGTTAAGTTAAATGATCCGTCTCGAGCGGTATTTCTTAATCGATATGCCTTAGAGTCCTCACTTGCAGCTCTTCTGGTGTAGATGTACTGATTACTTAACCAATTGGCCAGTCGACTTGCAGCTCATTTGAACCTACAAAAGGGCTTGGTTTTCTATTTCTTATCTGTGTGTTGAGTAGTTCCGGTACATTATCATTTTAACCTACTAATTATTTGGTTCATCCTTTAATCTTTGATAAATTCGAAATTAAAGGTCCCAATGTAATTATACGGTATACACAAAAGATCAATAGACGTTGGAGAGGGATTACTGATGAAACTAGAATCAAATTCACAACATATTCTCGTCGATACGAATTGTTTTGGCTGCGTGTTTACGAACCGTTGGTCGGGCTAACGAAATCGGACAGGCGGAAACAGTTATGCGGTACATTGTTTATAAGTGAATTTCCCGAGCGAATAGATCTAACGTCCGAATAAACTAAACGAATTTAATGTCAAAATTGAACATTTATATTACAAAATTTTACATAGTAAATTGCCATTCAATTTAAAATAATTGCAAAGGCCATTTTGGAGACTTGTTAAAAATTTACATTATAGAATAAGTTCGGGATGAAGCAATCTGATAAGGGAAGAAGAGTCGGACGAAACATCGTCTCCCTGCCCTTTTTCCACTCATGTGGGGTCGGTACAGTAGGCACAGTAAATTGTCCAAAATGTTGCTTATGCTACAGTTTTTACGGCCGACTGCTCAATGCCAACTTTCATCGGGAATCGAAAAGCAGAACTATAAATGAGTATTTCTACTTCATGGTCTTCATTTGACTTCATGGGCTTCATTGACGTCATGGTACTACTCCGGTCAAACCTGACACTAGCTCGTTCTACCACGGTTTTCCTCACCAATCTATCTGTCTATCTGACGTTACAAATAGCATTTATTATGTGGACATTTATTATATGGACAAACGTTTTATTTTAAATTTATCAAAAACCTTTATTATATTCCAAGTAAAAGCAATATCGGAATAAAAGGGCGTTTATGTGTAAGTAATAAACGAACAAGGTTCTTAGACTCTTTCCTTATACCGTTCATTGATGGTAGTACAATAGGAATGAATATGTTTCACGACCTTGTGGGTCCAAAATTCTTTTGAGTGAATATTATTGATGGTGGGTACATGCCTTTTATATTATAATAGGTGCACGACAGGTCTGGCATTGTGAATAACTTACGAACAAAGCATAAACCCGCATGGGTATGTTAGAAGGTGAAGGTAATGTGTTTTTCGATGTTAAGATTGTCACATCGAAAAATGGTACAATATGGACAATGTAGTATAACGCTAAGGCTTCATACTCACTGTAGCCGCGTGCCATGCAGTCAAAAATATGTACACACGTATGAAAAACAGTTTTCATCACAGTTGCAACCGCGACAAGCGGTTGGCCGCATTCTCATCGGCTCAGTGCGTATGAGTTCTGAAGCTTGTGAAACCTAAAAGCGATGGCTCGAATAGATTATCTACCAAAGTTAATATTAGATATGGACCGGTAGTTCAAATCTTGCAAGTCTTCCGCTGTGGATTTCATCTGGATTTGAACTTAGCTTCGCTTGTTAATGTGATTACGTAGGCTACGCGAAATCATATCTGAAAACCTACATCCTCATTTCCGCTAAAACCATTGATGCATCAAACCACACGAAGAATAAATTAATTTTTGCTATCTCTACCACTTGACGTACTTGATCGTTATCTTTTTTTTTGATAACAGATTTATATTATTTTAAACATTCATGTTTTCATTTATTTATTTTAATGGTTTAATAGTTATCTGATTTAATGAAAAACAATCTATATTATTTTAATCTATGTATTTGTTTTTACTTTCTTACCAATTTACCAATATCTAAAACAAAAAATTGGATCGGATGATCTTGAGACTTGAATTTAAACGACTTAGAACTAAATGGTACATGAACATAATCTTTTATATATTAAATATTTTTATACATTTTAGTCTGTCACTTCACTTTTATTTAGAGTAATTACTTTTAGCCATATCGTTTAACAATAATAGTTTTTTATCTCTGAAATTCCAATACGATATGCAAACACTTTAAGTTATTTATGGAGGTTGAAGGTTTCGCTTTAAATTAAATCTATTGGCAAACACGACGATCAGGTTGTAAATTTTCGGATGTCCCTCTAAATCAAGGTTGGATCCTTGACTTCCGTTATTCGGCGATTTAACAATTTAGATCCATAAATTAATCCAGTTGAAGATTGATTGATTTTCTAATATCTATAAATAAGTAACAATGACTTCATTTTGGATAAAACATTTTATTGTATATTTTCAGTGTATTTTTTAATTAACTATACATGAAATAAAATATAACATTCTTAGTTGAGGTTTGAAACCATCTTTTTGCTCAAAACTGGCAACTCGATCGGTTTACAGTCGCCCCAAAAAGTCAAAATATATTAGAAATTTAAAATAACTTCACGCAATAAGATCCCCAATACATAATTCAAACCTAAGGCATAATATGAGTATGTAGTAAATACTCACATTGATATATATCTTGGTATACATGTAAATACGTGTAACAATTTCCCGGGGCAGCGTGTACGATATTTCAAGCTTTCCTTACTTTATTGCCGATACAAGGGACGAATCTCTGCTTGGGCGGGTAGAGATTGTGTAGTTTTATCCGACAACGGGAAAACCGGCGCAGACACGGCTAGTGCTGCCAATTGTAGGCGCAATCTTATAGGAAGAAAGAGCTTTTATTGGACTTTTTTATTGGGCAACACTTTTAGAGTAAAATTCTCGTTTTTTTTGCCCGAATGACAGGGTGGTATTTTTCGCAGCTATACATATATAAGTATGTATACCCGTTACATTGTGGTCTTGTGTATCCTAAACAACTTGACCGGTTTTGAAGAATGAGGTGTCATTCGATTCGAAATATTTTCCGGAATGTCACAGGGGTCAATATAGTTTTTTTCGGAGGTTTAAATACACTATTGCTTGTTTGTCGATGTCGTTCAGTTTCGTTAGGCGATGGTAGCTTAGTAGCTTAGAAGACTTATTTTACTGAGACTTTTAAGGCGGTCGTGGTTGTGATTAGTGACAAACAGACAAACGTGCAAGCAAAACCATGCGCAAGAACCAAGTTAATTAAAAGAACGTTACCTTATAGACGCGTTATCACTCCATTCCAGAAACCTACATATAATAATTTGATCCACAGTGTACAGGCTAAAATAATAAATAATACGTTGATGGAACAAATATTTTTCTGTGTCAATAATTGAACGTAACTAAATGTTTCGCTTAGCTCTATGTGACCTCTTGGAGTACTGCCAATGCCAGCCCCACGGAGTAGTGACCAACATGACATTATAATAGAGTTGGAAATGCATTATATATTTTTTTAAATTTATTGCTATAAAGGAAGAAAATAAATGAAATCACCACATCCAAGCAAATAAATGTCAAATTTTTATACGTATCTTTTTAGTTTGACAAAGCATTCTTACCATTATCAAGACTGTAAAGAGGCCAAACCACTGGAGTTTTGTCACACTTTCTCATTGCTAATTGTCATATGCATCTTATGAACATTTTACAGGCGTTCATTTAGTATGCCTAATTTAAGGCACTACGCGATTCGCGTCCATCGAATCAATACCAAACTAATGATTAATATTACGTTTCTTAAACGTGTAATTAGTGATTAGTGCTTTTTACACTATTTTATTACGTTTACCATTCTATATTAGACTTTGATAAACGATTTAAAACCAGACTATTCATAAATTCTCTCTATAGTATTACCATAAACCAGACTAATCGCCAAGAGATAACTTTTTCACTCTCTTGTTGTAGGGTTGACAAAAAAGTAAAAAGCCGATAAAGTCATAAAAGAAATATCATTTGTTTATTTAGAGTCATGATTTTATAAATTATAATATAGTTTTTGAGAATTCCAACCTTCCAAAGTACGTATTCTCTTTAAGTATGCACTTATTCTAGTCACTTAGATAACCTGTTCCCGAGGGTTTTTTGCTTTCCCCACAAAAGTTTTACATGAAAAAATACTTAGCAAAAAAATGAAGCATTGTAAACTTTACAGGTGGGTAAGGAATACGATACCGTAAAAAGTTATTAAAGAGAAAGGGCTACGCAGCTGTTTTAGATGAGTACCTTATGATTTATAAAATAGAGCGGAACCGCGGGACATAGCTAGTTTTACATAAAGAATCACACTTTAAATTGACTGGGCAACGATGGTATGCACTAAGGAATAATGACTATCAGTATTGCTTGCATTCCAAATAGATTTATTAAGACAAAGGGTCACCATCTAACCCTCGTTACCCAAGTTATTTGAATTTAGGCCTTTAGTGTTAGACTTATAATATATAGAATCAAATTACTGTTTTAATCATCCTTATTTATTTAAACAAGTACTTGAAAATATTTTGACGCCTTGATTTTGCCTTGTGTGTTAGCTACTAGTATGAAGTACATACACATATAATATATGCAATAGTTTTAAAATTATATGTAATTTATTATATAATGACTATTCGTCAAAAAATAAAGTTTCATTTGAAGTTTAAATATTGGTAAGAAAGCCGTATGTTCGGTAGTCTGTCACCACTTATAGAGAATGAGATCAAATCACTAACACCTTATACCAACGACTTAAATTCAACCATCACATAATTCACATAAATTCTTGTCAAATTAACTCAGCCCATTACGTAGACATGATGAAGAGAATTTATTTTATGTATTCATATTAATTTAAATAGAACATTGTGATTACCAGACGCATTATCTCGACCCGTCATCAACATTCCCTGTCCCAGAGAAGCTCATTATAAATCCTCTTCACCCTATTACCCCTATAAAATGTCATCCATTTTCTGCTTTCGAAATTAAAGAGGCCACGTATTTTACTTCCTTTTGGTTTCACTTCAATTTCAAGGCATTTACGGCCTTGATTATTTAGTCGCCTATTAATTCGAATAATTAAAAAAAATACTATTTTATAATTTAATTTATGAAAATTTCTAACTGAATAGAACAAACTCTTAAAACCACTTAAGCTAAGAACGATACATCTATACCGCGATTAAAGTGAATTAAATTGCATTATAGTGCCATCTATTAACCGACCGTCCAAACTATTCACGGTAAATTGCATATCCCAAAATAGTTTGTATCTTGGGTCACGTCGAAACAAATTTTCTGAATTTATAATAATATAATAATAATGGAGATCCGATCAAATTCGGCCTCACTCAATTTCCTAAAAAGCGATTTCATCGCAATTTATACCAGTTTCAAAAATAAATTTCGACTGTGGAAAAAAAATTGACCAATCAACGTCCTGCGGAACAATACAAGATTTATGAACGCCATAATGTCGACGATTCACTGTTTTATAATTTACGGATTCAAATTAATGAAATGTAAGCCTGACCCTTTTTAATTTTGATAATATATTGATTCAATGACAATTTGTGGTTGTTTTATTTCATGAAATAAATGTCTTGTTGGGCGTGGCTTCGCAGTCGCGTATTACTATTTTCCTAGCTGGAATTTTTTATAATTTGATTCCACGTATAACTTAACTAACGAATTATAGGTAACATGTTTCAAATAGTTGTTATTGTCAAAACAGATAGCATTATCAGCGTAACGAATATTGTAAATGGAGGTTATAATTGTCTATCCCTCGGAAAAAGTTTATTTTCATTCAATAACCATTTAAGAATGATTCAGTGTCGTTTGATCTTAGTCTCAGAGAGTATTCTTTCCAAGGTCGGCAGCAAATCTATACAGGTCGTCTGATATTATGGAAGTTCATGGACGGCGGTGGTCACTAAGCTTTAGGCGACTCTTTTGACTCCTTCTCCTATAAAAAAGGATGCGTTTAGTACTTTTCACGATATTGATGCACGAAGAAAGAAATGTAAGTTATGTTTGTATAGATAACATATAAATTTCAATAAAGATTTGCAATTCAAAATAGTTAACCTGTTGTTGCTCATTGAGACCATGTAACACAGTCCAACATACCTTTGGTACAATGTCAGAGTACGTCTTGATCCACTGCCATAAAAGTGATAAAATATTTAGTTATATCTCTGAAAATTGAATACTAGTCAGCCCGTGACCGTGGCGCATGCAACTGTGCCGAAATATCCGGAGCTCAAAAAGGCTAAACGCGGTAAAAATCCCGTTTCGAATCCGAAAGTTTAAGATTATATAAAAATGCTAGTTTTGTTTTGTAGCAGATTGGTACTTTAACCGGTAAGCCAAGAGGCCGTTGCTTTTGCAACGTTCTCTTGGCTCACCGGATCTTGAAACGTTTTCTGTCTTAAACAACGGAAACAGATATTTTACGAATTATAAAACAAAAAAAAATGTCGAAACAAATTTATGTTACAAAAGTGAGAGGAAGTGATACTAGGGGACGCACTAGGAGGCCTTATGTCGATCAGATTAGTGACATACTAAAGAAGGGCGAAATAAGGAGTACCCGTAACCGAGTTCTAAAATGATCAAATGTAATGGCGCTTTGTAGTATATCGTAAAATTTATTTAGTTGAGCAAAACTGTATTTGAACACAATAATGTTCTCAAATACAAGACTGAACTCATCACAGCTGCGGCATTTCTGCCGAAACGAATCGCATTATCAGAGGGAACGTTCTAAAAGTCTTCTGTAATCGATACATTTACATAAACATTGGGGAACGTGATTTGACAGACCGACAGACTCTTGTCAGTGTAATATAATAGCGTCAGATGGAGATTGGCCGCAATAAATTCCCAAATATCGAACGTAACCCTTCAACAATATTTTTCCCGACAGTGTCTTCTTATTGAATAAAGCTCTTTTGTGTCGCCTATATAATATGTATATTTTAGCTAACGGACCCTACACATTTTACACCCTTATTTTATGTGAACTTTGGTTTTCTCGTCAATAAATTAATAAAGGAACCCGATGGCACCACCTACCAGTTTGAAATTTCAAATCTAAACTATCCCCAGATCCACTCAAATACTGATAATAAATTTAATCAAATTCATTTATTTCGGAGAAGTTCGGTCACATACACATAGAATAAATATTTATAAGATTTGCAGTCTGTGAATTTTATTATCTATATATCGATATTACTGTGCCATACATGCCATGTTTAATGGGTAAGAAATACATTTTTGTGATGCACAATGTGCATAGGAATGTGTGACTGGAGTATGGCGTACCTATGTAAATTTTCTTTCCATTTTCGCAAATCATGTCTTTATTCGAAGATGAAGTTCAGGAACATTGTTTCAAAACTTTGGTTTGAAGCTAACAATGCATACAAACGTGAATATTTTATATTCACAAATATTCTCAGGGACATTTTATAAAAATATTTGACGTATACATTTAGTTTAGGCACGCGTGTTGTTCGAGAAGTTATTGTGTGAAAGGCACTCCGGCACTATAAATTTTACGTCTCATGTGTTATTTCAGATTGATGTAAAAACTAGGTACTATTTAGAAATTTTTCATCAGTGGTAGAACCAGTAGGAGAGGCTGTTAC